>APFE031003566.1:56099-96763 GCA_000404065.3 Pinus taeda | reverse complement strand
ATCTACTTTAGGTTGTATCTCTTTAGTTTGTTGGATAATATAAAAGGAAGGACTAGCTGTTTCTTCATGGGCGCAGCCCAAATTGGGTGAACCACATATATTTGTGTCTCTCTCGTTTTATGTGGTTATATTTTTGAAATATATTTTATGTGTTCCATTGCTCTGTAATATATAATTTTCTAATAACCAATATCATAGCCGAAGGTCTATTTGGTTGATAAACTCACAGGAGAGAAGGGTTCCTAGGTCGAGTGGGAGTAATGGCAGAAGATGGTAGGTTTAGGGTTGAAAAATTTAATGGCTAAAACTACGAGCCGTGGAAGATGTAGATGGAAGATTATTTGTACCAAAAATATTTGTACCAACCATTGAGCAGAAAGGAAAAGAAGTTGATGAGTATGACAGACACAGAATGGGATATTCTTGACAGAAAGGCACTTGGAACAATAGGGTTGTGCCTAGCAGCATCGATAGCATTTAATATTTCAAAGGAAATGACAATAGGGGGTTTAATGAAGGCATTGGCCAAACTATATGAAAATCCCTCGACCTCAAATAAGGTATTTCTTATGAATCGTTTATTTAATAAGAAGATGTCAGAAGGTGGATCTACTGTTGATCATTTAAATGAATTTAATTTAGTTACCAGTTAGTTAAGTTCTGTGGGGATAACTTTTGATGATGAATTTAGGGATTTGTTATTTCTATGGTCATTTCCAGAAAGTTGGAATCACCTAGTTATGGCCATTAGTAACTTTGTCTCTGGACCTAGTATTGTTGACACCTAATCATAGGAGGATGCTAGGGTTGTGTTGGGTACTTCACTAGTAGACAACAGGTACTTCACTATTATGACTTCACAAAAGTGAGCTCAATCTGAGTCTCAATCAATAAATATAATCAGCAAGATTGTACTTAGATTCCCCAAGTCTCTAGAGTACACAAACTCTCCTTACTGAAACTCGACCTCTACTGGTCCTAGTAGTATGAACCCAATATGAGACTCATAGATGACAGGCCTGCGCAGAGGAGTTCGCTTGAACCTCTCAAGCCTTCTCTGAAGTACACAAATTCTCTGACTCTCTCTGGCTCTATTTGGCTTGATGTTGCCTTCAGGTCAGCTTGACTTCTTCTCTGTATTCTTTGCTCTTAGCTTTCTTAACTTGCTTTTCTCATTGCTTGCTTTTTCTCTGTCAGTTCGTGGCTTTAAAGCCAATCTGCTTTCTGACTGTTCATTTCCACTTCCTGAATTTCTGGTTTCCCTACCTTTGTCCATTTGAATTCCATTGTTCTACGTCATCATCACTATGTAATGCCTCATAAGGAGGTGGAAACCTATTTCATAATGAACTGAGTGTCAGTTCTCTTGGAAATGTTTGAACGGACATTATTTTCCGTTTGCTCCCAAATTGCCCACGAAACACGAATCTTTGCCAACTCATCATCCATGATGGACTTCAAACTTTATACAATTTGACCTTTTTACCCTTGCATAGAAATTGCAAGCGCAGATCTACATGCTGAAGATGTGTGGCCCAGGTGCAACTATAGATGAGGATGTCATCAAAGAAAACAAGGACAAATTTTCTCAGATATGGTTTGAGCAGGTGGTTCATAAGGTTCTGAAAAGTGGATGGGGAATTACAAAGACCGAATGGCATGACCAAGAACTCATAATGGCCTTCATGAGTTCGGAAAGCAGTCTTTGGAATGTCTACTTCTTTCATGCGAATTTGGTGGTAGCCTGAGCGAAGGTCGATCTTAGTAAATAATTGAGCCCAATTTAGTTCATCCAACAAATCATCAACAACCGGGATGGGAAATTTATCTTTTACTGTCAACTTATTAAGGGCCCTGAAGTCTGGACACATACGCCATTCCCCATCTTTCTTGAGCACCATGACCACCGGCAATGAATAAGGACTAATGTTGGGACAAATGATGCCTACTTCCAAGAGTTCCTTGATTATTTTTTCTATTTCATTCTTTTGGGCGAACGGATATCTATATGGGTGTACATTTGGTGGTTGGGCCCTTGGGACCAAAGTAATGATATGATCATGTTCCCCTCTCGATGGTGGAAACTCATGAAGTTTGTCAAAGATTGGCATATGGTTGTTTAAGATATGTCACATCTCAGGATGAATATGAAGAGAATTGGGCTAGACGGCCTGGATGGCATTAAATTGAGCTATAACTCCATGGTGTCCCTTTTCTAACAAATTTTCCATATAATGTGACTGATGATAGAGGGAGCTCCCTCCTGGAGTATGCAGAGGGTATCTGTGTGGTTGTTCTGCTTAAAGCTCATATATAACTCCTAAAAATCCATTCTGATTGGGCCAAGTGTGCGAAGCCATTTAGCACCAAGGACAATGTCGCACCCTCCCATGTGTATGGAAAACATGTGGGTCTTTAACTAATAATCCCCAATTTGAATTTTGACATTTTCACAGCAGCCTTCACATTTCATTATTCCCCCGTCAGCAATTTGGACCTGGAAGTTCGAAACTGCTCAAACAAAACAATGCATTACTTCCGCGACTCTTTGATGGATAAAATTATGTGTACTTCCACTATCAATCAAGAATACTACCGAGAAATTCTTAATAAAGCCTCTGATTTTGAGAGTTTGAGGTGAAGAAATCCTTACCAAAGCATGTAGCGAGATAATTGGTTCTTCAGGTACATTGTCCTGCTGGTTGTCCTCTTCTTCCTCCTTTGGTTTCTCAAGTGGTGGGGCTTCCTTTGATGAACTCTGATCAGTAGCATCAATTTGAAAGAATTTGGGCTCCTTGAATTTATGCTCGAGGGAGTATTTATCATCACAGTGGTAACATAATCCTTGCTTTCTTCTTTTCGCCATTTTTGCTAGTGACACCTTTTGAACCTTGAGTGTTTGGGTAGTGCTTTGAGCCTGTGGGGGCTGACCCTTGGCAATGAAATTTGGGCGATTGGACTGGGCCACTAATGCACGTTCGATTTCACGAGCTATCTTGCAAGCATGCAGCCATGAGCTAGGGTGGTGTAGTAGGATGTGGGCTTGTATGGCTTCCTAGAGACCACTGACAAAACATTCCACGTAGAACTCATCATGTAAATCTCCATTACGGAAAGCTAAGACTTCAAAGGTTGTAATATATTCATTCATTGTTCCTATCTATCGGAGCTTAGTGAGACGACACAAAAAGTTAGATTCATGGTCAAAGCGATCCATAAGATCTTTTTTGAATGTCTCCCAAGTCAAGGGCCTTCCATAGCAATGTTGATGCCATTGCCACCATTGCCATCTTTCATTGTCCAAGTACATGATACCCACACTAAGCTAAGTCACATTATCCAAGATGTAATTCAGTGTGAAATATTGCTCCATTTGTGCTATCCATGCAGTCGGGTGAGAGCCATCAAATTTATACATGTCTAGCTTGGGTGGTTGTGGATGGGATTGTTGGTGGGTGCCAAAGAGGTGAACGGACTGGCTAGACTCACCCTCACTATTTTCATTGCCAATATATGCCTCCTCGTGTGCCTCCACCTTGCCCTTAGAGAGTGTTGCATTTAGGTTCTGCAGCTACGACACGACCTCTTTCAAGGCTGATTCAAGGTTGTCCATCCTCTCATTCACCATAGCTTGAGCTCTAGTTTGTACCATGCACCGAGCCGACATACTTGAAATTTCAGACCACCTGAATTTTTTGGCACTAACAATTGAATGGTACCACCTTGCTCAGCTCGTCATCCTGATTCTTATGGGCTAAGTCACCAATAAGTGCCCCATTTGCTTTTACTCCGAATGGAGTTTTACTCCTTGCTTAGGAATACTACAGTATCCGAATCCCAGAAATGTCAATGCTGCCAAAAGTCCTACAAAAATCACGCCCAGGTATAGGAACCCACACACTACTCAGATCTGGATGGCAGATTTGATGGATCTGAGAGATCTACATGGCTGATCTGATAGATCTGAATGGCAAAACTGATTGCTGCTATGGATTTGATGCATCTAATAGATCTGAATGCCTGTTCTGATAGATCTGAATGGCAGAACTGATTGTTGCTGCTGCGACAAAACCCCACTTGAGAGATTTGATCTGGCAAAGATTATGTGTGATCCAAAGATAGATAAGTGAACTATGGTCTCCAGGAGTGTCAGGTGTTACAGGTTGCAGTATACATAAGGGTCTAACAGTAGCACTCGGCCCAATTTTTCAGGGCACTAACCAAGGAGGATCAACCGTACCCTTAGCCGTACAACCCGACTACCTTATCGTATGCGCGAGTAATCTCTCCGAGTGCTGTTCACGGTGGATTGTACCAATAAGACGGCCGATGCTTTATCTATGGCACGGTTTCAAGGGAGCTAGTGGGGTTCCAATATACCCATAGGGTACTTGGAAGATAGTCCGTGTGCGGTTCTGTCTAATGCGCTACTACTCAAAGGGGTACCCACATGGGTTACAACGGAGTCCCACAAGTGTGACCACTTCTTGTATTTCCTGCATGCATGGCTCCCCAAATCCACAAGTTTATGAGCTCAATGACAGATCCCGTGGTTTAAAGATGTTGGAACACGTCTCTAGCCAAAAAGAAAAAATTGCTAAAAATTGGAGATCCCACCGGCCTTGGAAAGCGCTCTGATACAACTTGTTATGCTATTAACCTGTAAGACGATACCAAAATACCAAATATGCGAAGAAATATACCTAGAACATAGAACAATGAGAAATAACAACAAGTATTTTATTATTCAGAAAGCAATGTTCACTTGCCTCTTTGAGGGGGCAACCTCCAATAGAGCAGAGCTCAATACAAAATAAGACACGATGCTCCTCGAGGGGGGTCTCTATCCTTTATATAGGATTCATACATGCAATACCATGGGGCAATACCATGGTTCTTATTAACACCATCTATCTAATACCATGGCCCATTTGCAACTAATTGTTGTCCCTTCATTAAATGCGGGTTAACCACTTATAATTATTATTATGGGCTTTATTGACTCTTTACTTAACTATAAATATGACTCAATCCTATTACACAAATAAGGGGCTTCGGATGGGACCCTAACATTATACTAGACGTCACTGTGATCATTATGTTTATCTCAAAAGGAAAAACACATCAAACTTATCTCTGGATGCATAAACTTGGTTCTTACATCCCCCCATACTGCTTTGGGTGAGACTGTAGCCTGCACTACACGGGTTGTTTCTGAAAGGTCTGGTAGTGCAGGATTTTTAGTTGGCACAATTAACTTTGAACCTGGGTCAGGACCCCCAAAGCCAACATACTCCCTGTTCCTAAAGAAGTCAACTATCATAACTAGGATCCTTCGATTCGGAGACTATTTCCTACTCATGAGAATGTTGAAGATCTTGGAAACCAACTAGAACATAGTTGGTACGCTATCATGGTTGAATGACACACTCTTCGCCCCCCAAAAATTCTACCTTTTCTTAGACTTTCAAGATGATGCTTCTTTCCTACATTGTTATGCTCTACCAGACCATCACTTTGTCATGGTCTTTCTTCAACTACCCTTGATTTTCGTTTTTCTCCTTTTTCTTTGAAAGTCATTTATTGAACGTGTTGGTCGCTTTTTGAGCATTGAGACCATTTGATAGAGGGCTACTACAGTAAATGGAGAACTAGATATTCGTGAAAGGCAACGATGTAGAGAGGAATCAAAGTATTAATGTAGGATCGCGTAAGTTCTAGAATAAAAAATGCTTGGCTCAAGGGAGACTCTTGTGGGCCAAAATGGATATGTCTCTATGGTGGCCTGTACAAATTATGGATGAGAGAATTATAAGTCAAAACTACATTTTTAAGGATCCAATTAAAGGTTGAGTTCTAGCTTGCTTTTATGGGAGCTGTATTTATGCTTGGGTAGACCCATTTGCATGACCTATGTAAAGTTTTTAGGCTCCCAATCGTTTTGCTTTTGAGATGGCCTTGGAAGAGGATATGTTGCTTCTACGTAAGATTATGAAATCTTTCATGGAGCCAATTGGAAATCCCAATCCAGAAAATTCATCTCAACTTAAAAAAATTTGTTTGTTAATCGAACGGTGCAAGGCAAGTCTGCTTATTCACTTTATCCTACTCTACGTGGGTAGAAATACTTTGTGCGAACCCATCTCGAGTAACACATGTCACACTAGGTGGCTTTCACACAAGATTCTCGTTATAACTTTTGCGGAGATGGAGCCAAAATACGTCCGACACATGGAGATATTTGGTGATGGAGGGATGCCCTTTTGGGCAGTCGGGCTGAAGATTGATCTCTCCAAGATTGCACCTCTTAGTGCAATTGCTTGTATATATGTTTTATTGGACTTTGATACATAGGTTTGGTTCAATGACTAAAGCTTTGTAACGAGCTTCCTCATGTACTTACCTCCCACTGGGAAGCCAAATCCATGTGTTATCAATTAAACTGTAAGCAATCATATATGCTACTTCTCTCCATCGAATGATGAAGTTAGATGGTGCAAAACAAATGTGATCTCTAGCTCCTATACAACATTCTAATAGAAAATTCATTGGATGAACATAATCAATTTTTCATGGACTAATGTTTTGATACCATGTTCTAGTGTCTCATAGCTAAAATCATATAGAAGGAAAAGGAATTGTATGCCCTATTCCTCTTCAAAAGACACTATTCCCAAATAGATTTATATATTCTAGGGTTTCAAGAATAATACTACGAGAAAGTATTTAAGAACAAGGCAATTACAACTCAAAAATTGACTTCATTTTTTATAATTTCACGACTATAAAACAATCGAACAAATTCTTTAAGAACAATGCTATTACACCTCAAAACATTAATGGATAATTAAATAATACTTTGCTATAAATGACTTTGAGTTTATTTAAGAAAACATAACTATTTAAGAATACCTCCACCAATACTAAAAATGACTTTGGTTTTAATAGGGTTGTGTTGTTTAATGTAAGACACCATAATCATTAAATAAAAACTATGTAGGGTACATCAAATGTCAAAACCATTAATCATTTAATAGAGAAATGCCATCACACTACAAGACACAGTTGAACTATTCTTATATCAATGAGATCTCATCAAACTAAAATTAACTGAAACAAAATATCTAACGAAAAATAGGATATAATTTCTTCACTGGAATGGTAGGCCCTTAATACAAAAGGAAAAACCAATGAAGGTTTTTTTTGTTTTGTTTTTTTTTTTTTTTCTACTCCAAACTGAGTTTTACTCCTTGATTAGGAATAGTGTAGTAGCCGAATCCCAGAAATGCCAATGCTACCAAAAGTCCAGCGAAAATCATGCCTAGGTATAAGAACCCACACACTACTCAAATCTGGATGGCGGAACTGATGGATCTGAGAGATTGGAATGGCTGATTTGATATATCTAAATGACAGAACTAATTGCTGACAAAGATTATGCGTGATCCAGAGATAGATAAGGGAACTATGGTCTCCAGGAGTGTTAGGTGCTACAGATCGCAATATACATAAGGGCCTAACAATAGTAATCGGCCCAATTTTTCAAGGCATTAACCAAGGAGGATCAACTGTACTCTTAGCCATACAACCCGACTACCCTATCGTACATGCGAGTAATCTCTCTCAGTGCTATTCTTGTTGTACTATAGCAACAAGACAACCGACGGTTTATCTATGGCATGGTTTCAAGGGAGCTAGGGGGGTTCCGATATATCCAGAGGGTACTTCGAAGACACTCCATGCATGGTTCTGTCTAATGCACTACTACCAATATGTACCTACCCAACAACCTTATGATTTCATTAACTCAAAAGAAATAGTTATAATTAATGTTGATTACAGAAGTCTAAACTCAATTAACACAACATTGGGTAGATTCATCTATTTTTAATTTTAACAATATAAATACAAAATTTAATTTTATGCCTATTTCATAAAATAAGTTAATGGAAAGGATTTGATTATCCCTTTATAATTTAGTTTTATTAATTATTTATATATATATATATAATATATATAATATATATATATATATAGAAAAACAAACCGTTAATCATTAAATTCATAAGACAAATTTTAAACCTCAAAATTCTAAATATTTAAACACATTTTATTTATATAAACCACACTGAAATTGTTTCATTGGAATTTGGCGTCCTCACAGTGATTACATCCAACGCAGCAGCGACGTCTTAAGGGACAGCTGGGAAGCCAACTGGGTCGAGTATCCCTAAAGAGTGCATGTGCGAAACAAATGTGATCTCCAACTCCTCTGCAATCCAACCTGAATAACAATCTCCTTTCATTCTTACCATCCATTCCCCCCGAAAGGAAGACGGCATCTGTCAATCTCCACCCTCCACGCCACTGGGTGGTCCTCCTCACTCTTAAACTTAAATTTCCCACACACTAATCACTTCAAAAATATAATATTAAAGATAAATGAAAATAATTCGGCATTTAAAAAATATAAAAAACAATAACTTTTGGTTAATATATATATATAAATGATTGGTAAACTCACTGTAAGTATGTATTCACTTTAAGAAAAGGGAATCTTCTAGGAGACACACTCAATGGAATGGGAATTATTTCTATTAAATGATTTTCCTAGCCTTTGTAGACTATTGTCCCCAACCGAGTCCCCAACCCATTTTAAAAGTGCGAGTAAGTCCTTTACCTTTGGGAGGAGTTAGTAGTATTCTAGTCTCACTTCACTCAACTCATTCTATGTAATTGGCTTCCATGTCACCTTGGCCTTCTCTATACTAGTGCAGTCCTTTACCTTTGGGAGGAGTTAGTGGTATTCTCGTCCCACTTCACTCAATTCAATAGTGTTTCTATGGATCTAGAGCGAGGTGTAGTGATGTAATATTTAATACAAGCAGACAGCTTAAAGTGTTTGAATTATACTTAAATAATTAAATTTATAGTAAGATTTTTCCAATAAATTATTAGATAGTTTTTAAGCTAAATATAGTGTATTATTTTAATTATTGTTATTTATTATTTAAGTGATGATTATATAGAATAAAATAATAATTTTCTTTAGTTCTTTTTTTTTCCTTTCACTTTACAAATTTTATAATTTTCTCAAATATTCTTTAAATAACATGTCATTTTAAAAGTCAGATCATATCTTTTTAATGGAGTGTTTCTCCTCTTACATCTTTAAACATAAGAAAGATATATGATTTCCTACAACTCTTAACATAAGAGAGAATATATAAGTTTTCCTACTACTCTCAACCTAAGAAATATAATATATAAGTCTTCCAAATATGAATGATAGATGAGATCATCATCTCCAACATGTTTTTCCTAAAATTAAAATTTTTCATCTCAACCTGACAACTATGAGTTGAAAGGGGCAAATGTTACCATACTAGAACTTAAACATTGACCTAGGTGTCCTTGTACAAAATAAACTATAAATAGAAGATCAAAAAACATAACCATTCTACAATCAAGCTGAGGAATCAAAACCTAATCCTACAACCTAGATGAGTGATTTTGGGTCCTTTGACGTTCTCTCTTCCCTTAGAGGATTCCCACAATTGGTGTTCAATCGATTCAAAATTGTTGATATTAATTTCAAAGGTTGTGTTATTAATTAACACTTTCTTCGTTCATTTCAAATCAAGAACACGTCTCTTTTATGAAATTATGAGTACGAGTATTGCGCTAATAGTGAATAATGTAATGAATGTTCAAACCCTATATTGAGATCAAGGCTATAAAAATGTCAAAACTAAATGTTGTTGAAATTCATGGAAATATGATGTAGACCTATCCTCAAGTTTTGATAGCACACGAAGGTTAGTTAGGAGTGTTTCTAGTAAAAAATGGATAACTTTTCTCTTTTTATTTTCCTATGGTAAAAAATCGTTCAACCCTTGGTGTTACAGGTTTTTAGGGATTCATGTTTGTAAGGAGTTTTTGAGAGAAGGGCTTCATGTGCCACACCTTGATCATTTACAAACAAACTTCTTCAATTTGGATGGAGGTTGTAGCGTGACATCTTAGTCCATGAACCATGTCAAACCTATAAACAATCTCATAGTTGTTCACATGGTGTTGATAGGAGAAGCATTGGTTTTGAGACCTTGAACATATAGATCTAAAATACTTATTGTATCCAACCTATGCGTGTGGTTATTATGAAGTGATAGTAAATTTTAACCCTAGGGATGACTTCTTTAAGTGGTAAAATTATGTTATAAATTCATATATACCTAGAGTAGCTTACCATCACTAGCTTTTGGGGATGAATACCCAATTTTCGGGCAAGCAAATTCAGAAGATTCCTTAAATTTCATAGGGACAAGTTAGGTTTCTTTTGAGAGATAACATACTGGAGATAATCATAACAATTTTTTATATGGGATTACATATGAATGGAATTTGATCCCTTTTACCCCGAGCACAGAAACAAATTTATCCTAGTTTGGAATATTAAGAGTTGTAGGTGGAAGGAAATTGATCATAATTTTAAATGTCATTGAGAATCATTCTCTCCATACTAATACTAAAGATAATATCTGAAGGTGAAATAATTGCATTGGTCTCTTTTACTAAAAATACAAAGGTTGGACAACTTTTTCAGAAGGAAAACAATGTAAGATTTGGGAAGTGTTCAATTGAAAAGAGTGGAAACAATGTCATTAGAGTTGTGAAGAATAAAATCATAGCAATGGCTATGCAATTTATTTTGTTTTATGAGGTTGTTATTGTTGGGCAATGATTCATCAATTCAGGAAGACTATTATTCTATGAGAGTATATATCAACCTGTCCTCGAGCAATTACTTGATGCATATAATTAAGCCAAATTGGGTGGTATTCTCAATAAACATATATTATTGGGAACATTGCATACTTTTGGATGCATTTTTATAGTTGGATCAATTATACAGAATACAAGTAATCTTGTTCAATCTACCATTATGGAAATACCTCGAGAAACCATAATTATTGTGACTATTTTACCCTAAATGTCAAAGGAAAGATTGATAAATTCAATCATGTTTGTTACATATTCTCACTTCCATGCCTTAGTATTACTTAAGGAGTGATAAAACTCACTATAACGCAGTATCATTTTCCTTCGTTTCATAGTTCAAGAATCACTAGTAATGAAACCAAAGTTATGTCGCATGGAAGGCCTACTCTTATGTATAGAAAGTGCTAGGAAAGTTTTAGAGGACACACTATTTTAGGAAGTAGGGGTCTATTTTACATAAAGATACATCATTAAAATTTTCATCAAAGGATATATGTATTTATTCAAGCACCTAGGGCTTCAAAAAGAGTTTGCTTCATTAATGATAGGGCCATCCTTAAGGAATATTCAATAATGATAGGGTTTCATCATATTCAAAAATGATATTCTTTTATCATTGACATCAATGACAATTTTTTCAAGCATCTAGAAAGGACACATAATCCCAGGAATTTTTGGATTGGTAAGAGTTTGCATTCAGACGGTCCCATAGGGTGACTAGATGATGTGACAGGGGGGCCTGCAAGTGCTAGGGATAAACGACAAGGTGGCATGTAGATGGAAGGGCCCAACAGTAAGATGGCACCTTTTGGTCCCATTAGGGACATGTAACCTTGGAGGTTTTTACGCAGGAGTTTCCAAAGGAGAGATAGGGAAATTTCCTTCCCATTGCCATTAAATATATTTTTTTGTATCTCTCTCTCTCTCTCTCTCTCTCTCTCTCTCTCTCTCTATCTATATATTATATATATATAGAAGAGAAGAGAGAGAGAGAGAGAGAGAGAGAGAGAGAGAGAGAGTAGAGAGATATATACATTTTCTTTCTTTTTCTTTTAGAAAAAAAATTCAAAAATGAAGCATTATTTACAATTTTCAAATATAAAATCATCAGGTAAAACCAACTCCTCCTATGAAATAAAGGACCCTAAAATCTGGTAGGAGTTCAACAATGAGTTTAAGAGTTGGAATATAATGCTCGATAGGTAAAACTACTTCAAGTTCGTAAGCAAATTGAAAGGGCATGAAGCCTCTAAATTGTTTTATTTATGCTCAATATGACCAACGAGAAGAATATAACATTCTATGCCATCAGCCTTTGTGATTTCCTACTAACCGATGGATCATGGTCTTGAGGACATCGTTAATGGCTTCAACTTGGCTACTAGGTTGTGGATAGTAGGAAGAAGAATGATCTTGGCAAAAACCAAGCATAGAAGTAAAATCAGACATCACATGGTTATGAAAGTGTGAACCATGGTCTATAACAATTATACAGGGCACACAAAAATGACAAATGACCTAATTGAATAAGAATAAGACCACAAATTCCCCATCAACCTAAATTGTGGGAATGGCTTGAACCAACTTTGTCAAGTATTCCATGACAACCAAAATGTAGCCATGGTCATCAAAGGAAGTGGGGTTTCAATTGATGAAGTCGATGCCCCATTAGAGAAGAGACTGATACAGAAAACTAGGTGTATAAGGGTAGGGGGCACACACATTTTCTTTATATATGATTGACAAGGATGACACTGTTGGAATGCAGTAATGCATAATTTGAATAAGGTTAGCCAGTAGTATTCTGTGTGCAAAATTTTTAGTTAGAATCCATGTTCGAAAGGTGATTGACACACATGGCAATCATTAAGAACTTATTCTACTTCAGAAAGGGTAAGAAAACATCCAAAAACTGAGTCAGTGCCACATTGATATAAAGTATCTTTGTGCACTAAGTAGTGTTTAGCATGGTGGTGAATGCGATCATGGTCATAGGAAAATAGATCTGAGTGGAAATGATGTGTTTAGAGGTTGAAAAAGATGTCTCCATACCCTATATCAGTAGATTTGACTAGATAAATAGATTCATCTGACATAGGGTTATGGGATACTTTATCTAAGTTGACTCTCGAAAGGTCCAACAATAACTCTGCGAAGACTAAGGATTTTTTTTCCTTTGCAGTGATGAAAACCAAATCGAATTGCAGGAGGATGACGATCCACTCTTAATCATTTCTTCTAATAACTTGAGGAGACAAAATGTGTCCCATGGGATTCTCTAGGGAAATGATGGTAGTCTGACATAATAGGATGTAATGTCAGAATCGACTGACAACAAAGACTGCTGCTAGAGATAGTTTCTCCACATGTGAATACCATAACTCAAGTCCGACAAGGCATTTTTGAAAGGTAGTAATTATCACTATGATCATCATGTGTTTGAACCAAAACCATTCCTATGGAGGATGGTGACGTAGCTAGGTATAAGAGAAAGTCACATGTATAGTTAGGAGGACTCAAAAGTGGGGCTAAGGTTGGTGTCTTTTTGAAGGAATCAAACGAGCAATTTGCTTGATTGTCCCACAAAAAAGGTACTGCTTTCTTTAGAAAGCTCATGAATCATTTTGTTAACTCAGCATATTGACGATGAAATGGTGTAAGAATTTTTCCTTCCCTTGCAAACTTTTGAGTTGAATAATTGATGGTGGTGTGGGAAATTGAGTAATCTTCTTGAACTTGTCAACATCTACCCATATCTCGTATTTTGAGACAATAAATTTAAGAAAATGCCCAACCTCAACAAAGAATACACACGTATCTAGATTCAGATGGATTTTATAGAACCTACACCTAAGAAAAATAACTCAACTATGAGCTAGGTGTTGGGATAATTTCTTGGAATGAGGAGGAAGATCATCCATGTAAACCTGAACAATGTGTTTGATATCATGAAAGGCATAGTCCATAGCCCTCTAAAATGTTGTGCCTGCATTCTTGAGACTAAATAGGAGCTTACGATTTGAAAATGTGCCCCAAGGATAGATGAATGAAGTTTTGTGTTATTCGACTAGTTTGATAGCGCTCTAGTTATATCTCGAGAAGCCATCCATGAAGGAAAAATACTCACCATCGTTACAATCGTCGATAATTTGGTCAATGAATGGGGTATGATAATTTTCTTTTGGAATAGAAACATTCAAATTTTCGTATTCAACACATATTCGGGCGATGCATTGTTTTTTTTCTAGAAGAACCAGATTAGATATCCATTATGTTAATGGAAAGAGATAAATGAAGCCAACATGCAGTAGTTATTTGACTATAGGTTTTATGGAAGTTGTTTTGCGAGGGTGGAAATGTTGAGGTATTTTCTGGACATGCTTGGAATTGTCAAATATCTTGATCTCATGCTTGACAATAGATGGGTCTATGCTAGGCATTTCCTTGTGAGACCAAGTGAAGACGTCGTCAAATTCCTTAAAGAGGCAGGCCAAGTTCGCAATTTCCTCAGAAGTGCAGTCAACTCTAATATGAATGTTTTCCACAATACCTAGTTTTATTGAGATATTGATCAATAAAGTTTTGGAAAGCTTACCCAATTTATCCTCTGAATCCATAGTTTGCACATTCGTATAAGTGAAAGGAAAAATCTCAGATTAATAGAAAGGAAAGATTCGAAAAGGGATCACATTCAAGTAAGATACCGAAGCGTAATGGTAAAAAGTATCCTAGGGTCACCCATCTGTAGACATGAGTTCCCCGATATCCTCGTTAGAAGGCAAGACTTGAGTGAGGAGATCAATAAAGGGAGGGGAGATGGGAGAGGAAGTGGTACCATCAATCATGACCAAAGTAGTAAGAGAGTTAAATGTGGATTGAACATTTTGATAAGAATGTTTGGCTGATGATAATGTCATATTTTGTCCATAGGAATCAATGGCTAAAGGGGCCTGGAGGATCCAAGGATCAGTGGAGCCATTAAAAATAGTATAAACCATTGAGACTATTTGTCAAACCTCTGGCGGTAGGAGAGGAAAACATCCTAAAATCGAGGAACCATTTAGAATGTTGGTACCAATATTGACATAGGAGTTAGGTATGACACCCACTGAGGGCACGTTGCTGCTAGGTAACGAGGATTAATTTGGAGTAAAAAAGGATAGTGAATCCATTGTGACTATTTTCTCATCAAAAGGAAAGAGGATGATTTGGAAGACCAAACAAACAATGGCAATCATGGAACAAGTCCAACTATGGCCCAAAAGTACATTATAGTTGATATGGTGATCTATGACTTTGATATCCAATGTTATAGTTTTCCCACACAAAGTGATGGGGTAGCTAGCAACGTGTCCTTTGGTGATGAAAGTATGATCATAAAATTCTTTGAGGGAATTCGATGGTGGTGAGATATTGGGAGAACCCACGAAGAACCAACCAGAAGTAGACATTATGCAGGTTGAAGAATCTTCGTCAATGGTAGTGCGGTGAATATATTTTCCCTTTGCCATGACTTGTACTTGAAATGAAAGTCGATGGGCGAGGTGAGGCTTACACTTTTCCTTATTGAAAATCACTAGATTGGAATCCTGAGGATAAGTTCCACTAATGGTCGAAAGCAAAGCTTTCTATTATGCTCAGAATATTTGTAATACTTCGAGGGGAGACATAGTAGAAGGTGCTTGCACCAAATCTTCTATGATGTTTTATTTTTAGGCATCACGTGCAGAGATATTGTGTGTCATTCAAAGAACTATCCCTTTTGGGGGAAAAATCATCGGGTCAATGATAGGCCTTTTGATATGCAAATCATTAGGTGACATGAGAAGAGAGCTCGAGGCAATGTTCGAAGTGTTAGTGATTGAATTCCCATATTCCTTGGCTTACGTTTGTAAATAAACCATTTCAAAGGTATAAATAATTGATGATCCTTCTCCAGGACGAGGTGGATGCGAACCATTTTTCCCCCCCCGCGGAGGTTGCAGTCGATTCAATACAAGATGTTGTTGTTGTTGAGTGGGGAAAGGGTTATTGAGGAATGTAAGGGTCTTGCAGTGTCCTTTTGCACAAGGAGGTCTGCTCACTATTGCACGAGGAAATTAATAGGTCATATGGTCCTCACCACATATATTTCAAGGGATATTAAAAACAAATTCCTTCCCTTTCTCAGGTTTAGCAACAACATTTTAATTTGGATTGTTCCAGGTTGTTTGCTTCTCTTGAGCAGGAGAGATATTTTTCTTATTATTCTTGTTCTTACAGTTGAGATTTTGTGTAGGCTGCACAAAGTTGATCACAGTGGTTAGATGAGAAGCCAATTGGGTAGTAGGAGAAGTAATGACAGTAACAAATAACTGGGTACCTTTACAACTCAGTTGTTTTATAAAAGACCTAGAGGTGGCATGACAATACCATCAACATCTGCACTGCGTTATTGAGTAGAGGGAGCATTGGAAGTTCGAGGGGAATTAGGGAGAAAATCATAATGTTTTCTAGATTGCAAATAGATGAAATCTAAATGTTGGGCATGACAAATAGGTTGGTCTTTTGTAACCACAACAACCATGTCAACATCCTTAGAAATGGGGTGAAGAAGAGACTTGCAGAACTGGTCTCCTAAGAGTTAATCCATAATCGGGGTCTTGAAAAGCCTCTACCTAAGTATCCATTTATGGATAAGATCAGAGATGTGGGTGGAAGTCTCTTGGTGTAGGGTATTAAGGAGTTTTGTTTCGGTTTCATAGTGGATAGGAATATAAAAGTGATTTAACAATTCTATCACCAAGGAACCAAAAGTATTAACTGACAATCATGGTAACTCAATGTATCACTTGGTATCATTTCTAGTAAGGGTGTGGGGGAAGAGTCTGAGCCAAATACTATTGTCAATCATGGAGTTCGATACACACCATATGTGGTAAGTAATGACATGTGTAGCCCCATCATCTCCCTTTTTTCCTTCAAACTTCCACATATATATAGGAACATTATGTGGGATCGGATCCCAAAGTAAGTTATGATTGATGAGGTCATTAGTCAACTTGTATAGATATGGGATATATAAAGTTTCAAAAATAGGCAAAGGCATAGGTGCTCCCAAATTTAACCATGAAGATGCAGGATGACTTGAAGGACCAAGGGTTTCTAGCAGGGTACATCATACTCAACAAATAATAGTTTCCTGGGGTTGGTTGTGTGGTCATATATGGTGGCGGGCCATATGGCATACTAGGCTTGATGACAAAAGACTAGCTTCCCCCATGATAGAAATTTCCTCCTTTACTCAATTATGGTTGAGGAGAGGGTGCCAAAATAGATATAGTAGGAAAATTTTAATGGATATTGTTGGCCACATAGGTTGTAGTAAGTGTGGAAATGACACCGAGAGAGTGTCCACTGGGAGGAAACATGTCTATCAATGAAGAACCAAGTTTTCCTATAAGTATTACGGAGACATGTATGTCCTTGAAAGGTATATGTACGTTGGAAACATTGTCACTAGGCATTGATGCCTGGGGGTTATATACAAGGGATTCCGACCAAATGGATTGTTGAAGGTGGTCATACTAACATACCATGGATTTTTATCGAACTATGTTAAATAGCATGTCACTAGGAGTATGAGTTTCATTCTATGGTACTTCCATAGTTGAAAAGAATAAATATGAACACATATTTAGACAACATAATAGATATTTGTCCATAGTTCTTAGCTATCTTCATAAAGAGTACCTCTTAATTTGTACATCCATCTTTTAACACCAAAGGAAGAAGAGTAAAGTAGCTGCACCTTCTAGGTGGGTTGATTCTTGTAATGGTTTTGAAGGACAAATTTTGTGTTTATTGTGGATAGTTTGTGTATTTGTTTATGTTTTATATTTCTCACATTGAAGGACTAATTTATTCATTGAAGCATAATGATAACAAATATGGAATCTATGATCTAAATAGAATTAACATTCATAGTAACTATTTCATTATATTGTAAGATATGTTGTGATGGACCATTGAAGTGAATATCGATGAGTTTAGAAATTGTTAATTTAGGGTTTTAGTTTTGAAGAATAAAATATTATTTAAAAGAATACATGTAATGTAAGGTGGTTGTTAGTGTTTATAACAATGGTTAGATATATTTGGTTTTACACAATTTTATTTCATGTACATGTTAAAAACCCTTTCCTCTAGTCATCCATGTGCTCCTCTATCTCACTGCCCTGCTTAACTTGCTCTTCCCGTTCCTCTAAAATTTTATGAATACCTTCATTAGTGCCCTCTTGATATGCCTCAGAAGCCTCACTAATAAGCCTTTCCACTGATTTCATTTATGGGCACCTGGGCCCATCTTCCATGACCACATATTTATGCAGGTCTAGCCATGGTGGAGATGACCCAAAGAAAAAATTCGTTAACCAAAAACAATTCAACATGGATTAATAATGCTCCTATCCCTGGGTTGAATTACCAGTAACAAACTCCCCACCTTGCTCCTCCCTTTTCCCTTTAGTATTGACTCCAGGGACTTTGTCGTCATACGTCCATTCCCTAGGAGGGGATGACCTACTGCCACTAGTAATGATATTTCGTCACCACCACCACCTCCTCACGGCTGCAGACAAGTTCTCTTCCCCTTGACAATTCCAAGTTGGTTAACTCGGCCACTTGCCAGCATTAAGCCAACCATGGTTTTCAAACCCCTTCCCTTCTGCCCAAGACATAGGCATTTATCCTTTGGTATTTTCTTTGCCGACTTCCCCTCCCCATGTTGGGTGTGGAGCTCGATTATCTTCTTTATTTATAGGTATCACCGCATTGGACCCCAGTTCAAAATGTTGTGGCAACACTTCCTGTAACATTTGTGCTACAAGGGAGGTTCGGGGGTGGGGGGGGGGGGGTAACAATCTTTAGGAGCCCCGCCTGGAGGGGGATTGGGGCAAGCACCCCCAAAGCTAAAAATATATGTAAAATTGCCTTGTAAAATGTTGTAATATCGTAGTCAATATGGACCATTCGTTAGGCAGAGATCTGACTGTAGAAGTTATGTTTAATTTAGGGTTTTTTCCCTAGAAGGAAACCCCTCACTATATGAGGGAATTGTATTGTGTCTATGGATATCTATATTCTAAGGAAGAAAGAGAGAAGAGATTGAGCGAGACAGAAGGGGGAATTACAAAGGATCTATTGTACGTCATATCTCTTCAGTTTGTTGGATAATAGAAAAGGAAGGACTAGTTGTTTCTCCGTGGACATAGCCCAAACTAGGTGAACCACGTATATCTGTGTCTCTCTTGTTTTATGTGTTTTCTGTGTTTATATTTCTGCAATATATTTCATGTGTTCCATTTCTCTATAATATATAGTTTTCTAACAATCAATATCAGAGCTGAAGGTCTATTTGGCTGATAAACTTGCACGAGAGAAGGGTTCCTAGTTTGAGTGGGAGCAATGGTGGAAGATGGTAGGTTTAGGGTCGAAAAATATAATGGATAAAACTACAAGTTGTGGATGATGTAGATGGAAGATTAGTTGTAACAGAAAGATCTATACCAACCATTGAGTGGAAATGCAAAGAAGTTGACGAGTATGATAGACACAGAATGGGATATTCTTGATAGAAAGGCACTTGGAACAATATGGTCATGCCTAGTGGCATCGATAGCGTTTAATATTTCAAAGGAAATGACAACAGGGGGTTTAATGAATGCATTGGCCAAACTATATGAAAAACCCTTGACCTCAAATAAAGTATTTCTTATGAAGCATTTATTTAATATGAAGATGTCAAAAGGTGGATCTATTGTTGATCATTTAAATGATTTAATTCAATTACCAGTCAGTTAAGTTTTGTAGGGGTAAATTTTGATGATGAAGTTAGGGCTTTGTCATTTTTATGCTCATTTCCAGAAAGTTGGAATGATTTAGTTAAGGCCATTATTAACTTTGTCTCTGGATCTACTACTTTAAATTTTGATGATGTTGTCAGTGCAATCCTTAGCAAGGAAATGCAATGGGAAATATCTGGTGAGACATCAGGTAATGCTTTGACTACATAGACTAGGGGAAGAAAAATGGAACAAGGAAAGAGCCTAGGATATTGCAGTAAGTCAAGGAAAGCTAGATCCATGCCCAAATTGGGGGTAGTGTCCTTGAAATGTGGGAAGAAAGGACACATGAAGAAATACTGCAAAGCACAGAAGGGAAAAGAAGGAGAAGTGCAGCAAGAAAACAATCATGAAGCAAATGTGAAATGTGATGTGCTGCAAGATGCTTTGATTCTTTCATTAGAAAATATTATGGATGCCTAGGCAGTAGATTTAGGGGCCTCATTCCATGCCACACCTGATAGGGACCATTTTCATGATTATGTTCAAGGAGATTTTGGAAAGGTTCAATTGGGTCATGATAAACCCTCTAAAATCATTGGAATGGGTACAGTTTTCATAAATAAGTAGAACATAAATCAATGTCTATTGAAGGAGGTAAGGAATGTTCTAGATCTAAAGAAAAAATTGATTTCAGCAGGAGCCCTAGTAATAGCAAAATGATAAAAGGTTGGTACATTGTATTTGTGCAATGTTATTTCTAATTATGTTAATGCTTTAACCTCTACCGAGGAAGATATGAGATTGTGGCATCATAGGCTTAGGCAAGTGAGTGAGAAGAGGATGTAGATTCTTCACTCAAGAAATTTGTTTCTAGGTTTAAACATGTTGATTTAAAATTGTGTGAGAATTGTGTTTATGGAAAATAGAAGAGATTTAGATTCCTCGGAGTTTGGAAAGAAAAGAAGAGAAAAAAATAGATCTTGTGCATATAGATGTATGGGGACCTACTCAAGTATCATCTCTCGGTGGATCTCATTATTATGTTACTTTTATTGATTGTCCAACCAGAAAAACATGGATTTATTGTATTTGAAATAAATCTGATGTATTTGATACGTTTAAGAAATGGAAAGATTTGGTTGAAAATGAGATAGGAAAAAGGTTAAAGTGTCTCAGATCAAACAATGGAGGTGAACATTGCAGAAAAGAGTTTGATAGGTACTATTCAGAGAATGGAATTCACAGAAAGAAGACAGTTCTAGGAACACCACAAGAAAATGGTGTGTCAGAAAGGATGAACAAGAAACATGGATCGTGCAAGGTGCATGAGATTACATGCAGGATTTCCTTTACAATTTTGGGCAGATGTTGTAGATAATGTTGTTTATCTAATAAACATAGGGCCTTCAAGTTCCTTGGATGGTGGTATTCCAAAGGAGGCATGCATAGGTAAAAAGGTAAACTACTCATTTTTAAAGACATTTGGTTGTGAAGCCTTTGTCCACATTAATAAAGAAAATAGAACAAGGGTTGAGGCAAAATTAAAAAAATGTACCCTTATCAGATATGGTGTTAATGATTTTGGTTATCACTTATGAAAGGGTTTTGTATAAGGATCAACTGCAAGAAAAGAAATGCAAAAAGAAAACAGAGAATACATAGTGCTTGATGAGATCACAGTAAAAGTGGAGGTTCTTGAAAATCATAATTATCAATAGCCATAGCAACAACAACAACCACACAGCAACAAGCAACTCAAATGCTTGAAAGTGGTTTTAGAAGATATACCAGGATAAGTGGGCCCCCCGAATAATAATCTCCTCCATTATATTATGTATTATTGATTGATTCTACTGAACGAAAATGTTATGAAGAAGTAGTGAAGGTAGAAACCAGGAAGAAGTGGGAGCAAGCCATGAAAGAAGAGATGGAGTCCTTAGCACACAACTAGACTTGGGACTTAGTCAGGCTTCCTCTAGGTAAAACAAAATTTCAGAATAAATGGGTTTACAGGTTGAAGGAAGAAGATGTAGGTAGAAAACGTTATAAAGTTAGACTTGTGGTAAAGGGGTTTGCACATAAAAAGGGTATAGATTTTGATGAGATATTTTCTCCTGTTGATAAAATGACTTCAATCAGAACTATTTCAAGTCTAGTAGCAGTTGAAGATTTTCATCTTGATGAGTTAGAGGTAAAGACAACCTTTCTCCATGGGGATTTGGAGGAAGAGATATATATGCAACAGCCACAAGGATATGAGGTAGAAGGGAAGGAGAACCTAGTGTGTAGGTTGAAAGAGAGCTTGTATGGATTAAAACAAGCTCCAAGGCAGTGGTATCTAAAATTTGACAGGTTTATGTCTGAACAAGGTTATACTAGATGTCACTCTGATCATTGCGTTTATCTAAAAAGGAGAAATGATGGCATCTATATTATATTGTTATTGTTTGTAGATTGCATGCTTGTTGCAGGTTCTAACATGCAGGAAATACATGTGCTCAAAAGAAAATTTGCAAACTGATTTGCAATGAAGGGTTTGGGTGCTGCAAAACAAATCCTTGGTATGAGAATAACTAGAGACAGGAACAGTAAAAAATTAACACTGTCTCAAAGTGAGTATATAGAAATGTTGTTGAAAATATTTAATATGCAGAATGAAAAGCCAGTTAGTATACATTTGGCTAGCCATTACAAACTAACTAAGGAGGTATGTCCAAAGACTCAGGATGAAATGGCTTATATGTCTAAAGTTCCATATGCATTAGCAGTTGGAACCTTAATGTATGCAATGGTTTGCACAAGGCCTGATATTGCACATGTAGTGGGAGTTGTAGGCAGGTACATGAACAATCTAGGAAAATAACATTCGATGGCAATGAAGTGGATTCTCATGTATTTGAGAGCTACCACAAATAAAGAATTATGCTTTGTTTCTTAAAACATTTCTCTACAGGGATATGTTGATACATATATGGTAGCTGATAAAGATAACACGAGGAGCACAACATGGTATGTGTTTACTATAGGTGGAACAACTGTCAGTTGGGTTTCAAAACTGCAAACTGTTGTTGCACTCTCAACAACGAAAGCAGAGTATGTTGCTACTACAGAGGCTAGTAAAGAAATGATTTGGTTACAAAGGTTTCTGGATGAATTGGGTAAGAAGAAGGAGTTGGGCAAGTTATACAATGAAAACCAAAGTTCCATACATCTTGTAAATAAATCTGCATTTCATTCCAAGATAAAAACATATACAACTCAAGTATTATTTCATACACTAGCTAGAATCCTGTAGATATGCTAATGATTTTGGTTATCACTTTTATGATTATGAAAAGAAAAAAATCATTAGATGAAGAGATGTCATATTCACTGAAAAGGTTTGTATAAGGATCAGCTGCAGGTAAAGAAATGGAAAAAGGAAAATAGAGAATACACAGTGCTTGATGAGATCACAGAAATAGCGAAGGTGCTTGAAAATCATAATGATCAACAGCCATAACAACAACAACATCCACACAACAACAAGAACCACAAATGCATGAAAATGGTTTTAGAAGATATACCAGGATAAGTATACCCCTTGAACAATACTCTCCTTCATTATATTATGTATTGTTGATTGATTCTAGTGAACTAGAATGTTATGATGAACAAGGAAGAAGTGGGAGTAAGCCATGAAAGAAGAGATGGAATCATTAGCACATTACCGGACATGGGACTTAGTCAGATTGCCTGTAGGTAAAACAACATTGCAAAATAAATGGATTTACATGCTGAAGGAAGAAGATGGAGGTAGAAAAAGTTATAATTTAGCCTTGTGGTAAAGGGGTTTTCACCGAAAAAGGGTATAGATTTTGATGAGATATTTTCTTCTATTGTTAAAATGACTTCAATCAGAACTATTTCAAGGAAGCTTAATGTGTGCAATGGTTTGGACAAGGCCTGATATTGCACATGCAGTGGGAGTTGTAAGCAGGTAAATGAACAATCCGAGAAAATAACATTAGATGGCAATGAAATGGATTCTCAGGCATTTGAGAGGTACCACAAATAAAGAATTATGCTTTCTTGCTTCAAACATTCCTCTACAGGGATACGCTGATGTAGATATGGTGCGTGATAGAGATAACAGGAGGAGCACAACATGGTATGTGTTTACTGTAGGTGGAACAACTGTCAGTTAGGTTTCAAAACTACGAAGTGTTGTTGCACTCTCGACAACAAAAGCAGAGTATGTTGCTACTACAGAGGCTAGTAAAGAAATGATTTGGTTACAAAGGTTTATGGATGAATTGGGTAAGAAGAAGGAGTTGGGCAGGTTATACAGTGACAACCAAAGTTCCATACATCTTGTAAATAAATGTGCATTTCATTCCAAGACAAAACATATACAGCTCAAGTATTATTTCATACACTAGCTAGAATCCTGCAGATATGTTAATGATTTTGGTTATCGCTTTTATGATTATGAAAAGAAAAAAATCATTAGAAGAAGAGATGTCATATTTAATGAAGAGGTTTTATATAAGGATTAGCTGCAGGTAAAGAAATGGGAAAAAGAAAATAGAGAATACATAGTGCTTGATGAGATCACAGAAAAAGTGAAGGTGCTTGAAAATCATAATGATCAATAGCCATAACAACAACAACATCCACACAACAACATGAACCTCAAATTCCTGAAAATGGTTTTAGAAGATATACTAGGATAAGTAGACCCCTTGAACAATACTCTCCTTCATTATATTATGTATTGTTGATTGATTCTAGTGAACCAGAATGTTATGATGAAGTAGTGCAGGTAGAAACCAGGAAGAAGTGGGAGCAAGCCATGAAAGAAGAGATGGAATCATTAGCACATAACCAGACATGGGACATAGTCAGATTTCCTATAGGTAAAACAAAATTGCAGAATAAATGGATTTACATGTTGAAGGAAGAAGATGGAGGTAGAAGAAGTTATAAGTTAGCCTTGCGGTAAAGGGGTTTGCAAGGAAAAAGGGTATAGATTTTGATGACATATTTTCTTATGTTGTTAAAATGACTTCAATTAGTACTATTTCAAGCAAGCTTAATGTATGCAATGATTTGCACAAGGCCTAATATTGCACATTTAGTGGGAGTTATAAGCAGGTACATGAACAATTTAGGAAAATAACATTAGATGGAAATGAATTGGATTCTCAGGTATTTGGGAGGTACCACAAATCAAGAATTATGCTTTGTTACTTCAAACATTTCTCTACAGGTATACGCTAATGTAGATATGGTTTATGATAAATATAACATGAGGAGCACAACATGGTACTTTTTTACTGTAGGTGGAACAACTATCAATTGGGTTTCAAAACTGCAAAGTGTTGTTGCACTCTCAACAACGAAAGTAGAGTATGTTGCTGCTACAGAGTCTAGTAAAGAGATGATTTGGTTGCAAATATTTCTAGATGAATTGGGTAAGAAGAAGGAGTTGGGTAGGTTATACAGTGACAAACAAAGTTCCATACATCTTGTAAATAAATGTGCATTTCATTCCAAGACAAAACATATACAACTCAAGTATTATTTCATACACTAGCTAGAATCCTGCAGATATGTTAATGATTTTGGTTATCACTTTTATGATTATGACAAGAAAAAAATCATTAGAAGCAAAGATGTCATATTCAATGAAAATGTTTTGTATAAGGATCAGTTGCAGGTAAAGAAATGGGAAAAAGAAAATAGAGAATACACAGTGCTTGTTGAGATCACAGAAAAAGTGCAGGTGCTTGAAAATCATAATGATTAATAGCCATAACAACAACAACATCCACACAACAACAAGAACCTCAAATCCCTGAAAATGGTTTTAGAAGATATACCAAGATAAGTAGACCCCTTGAGCAATACTCTCCTTCATTATATTATGTATTGTTAATTGATCCTAGTGAACCAAAATGTTATGATGAAGTAGTGGAGGTATAAACCAGGAAGAAGTGGGAGCCAGCCATGAAAGAAGAGATGGAATCATTAGCACATAACCTGACATAGGACTTAGTTAGATTGCCTATAGGTAAAACAACATTGTAGAATAAATGGATTTACATGTTGAAGGAAGAAGATGGAGGTAGAAAACGTTATAAGTTAGACTTGTGGTAAAAGGGTTTGCACAGAAAAAGGGTATAGATGTTGATGAGATATTTTCTCCTGTTGTTAAAGTGACTTCAATCAGAACTATTTCAAGTCTAGTAGCAACTGAAGATTTGCATCTTGAGGAGTTAGATGTAAAGACAACATTTCTCCATGGGGGTATGGAGGAAGAGATATATATGCAACAACCACAAAGATATGAGGTTAAATGGAAGGAGAAACTAGTGTACATGTTTAAGAAGAGCTTGCATGGCTTAAAACAGGCTCCAAGGCAGTGGTATCTAAAATTTGATAGGTTTATGTGTGAACAAGGTTATACTAGATGTCTCTATGATCATTGTGTTTATCTCAAAAGGAGAATTGATGGCAACTATATTATATTGTTATTTTATGTAGATGGCATATTTGTTGTAGGTTCTAACATGCAGGAAATAAATGTGCTCAAAAGAAAATTTGCGAACTGATTTGCAATTAAGGATTTGGGTGCTACAAAACAAATCCTTGGTATGAGAATAACTAGAGATAGGAAGATTCGAAAATTAACATTGTCTTAGAGTGAGTACATAGAAACGTTTTTGAAAAGATTTAATATGTAGAATGAAAAACCAATTAGTATACCTTTGGCTATCCATTTCAAACTAAGTAAGGAGGTGTGTCCCAAGACTCGGGAAGAAATGGCTTGTATGTCTAAAATTCCATATGCATCAGCAGTTGGAAGCTTAATGTATCCAATGGTCTACACAAGGCCTGATATTGCACATGTAGTGGGAGTTGTAAGTAGGTACATGAATGATCTAGGAAAATAAAATTAGATGGTGGTGAAGTGGATTCTCAAGTATTTGAGATGCACCACAAATCAAGCATTATGCTTTGGTGCTTCAAACATTTCTCTACGGGGATATGTTGATGCATCTATGGTGGGTGATAAAGATAACAAGAGGAGCTCAATAGGGTATGTGTTTACTGTAGGTGGAACAACTGTCAGTTGGGCTTCAAAACTGCAAAGTGTTGTTGCACTCTCAACAACGAAAGCAGAGTATGTTGCTGCTATAGAGGCTAGTAAAGACATGATTTTATTACAAAGGTTTTTGGATGAATTGGGTAAGAAGCAGGAGTTGGGCAAGTTATATAGTGACAACCAGAGTGCCATACTTCTTGTAAATAAATTTTCATTTCATTCCAAGACAAAACATATATAGCTCAAGTATCATTTCATATGGTCAGTGTTGGAAGATGGACAATTGAAGATGGAAAACATACACACTAGCTAGAGTCCTGCAGATATGTTAACAAAAGTTGTAGTCGAGGAGAAACTGAGATTTTACTTAGTTTACATTGGTCTTTAAGTATGATGAAGAAGATGAGAAACAACCAAGTCCAAATTAGAGCCATTTTATAACAAATGAAGCAGCGATGGAGTTGCTATACTCAGTCTCCAAGTGGGAGATTGTTGGGTGTTGAGCCTAATTATCTTCTTTATCCAAAGGTATCACCACATTGGCATTGTAAAATGTTGTAATTTTATAGTCAATCTAGGTCGTTCAATAGGTGGAGATATGATGGTAGAAGTTATTTTTAATTTAGGGTTTTTCCCCCTAGAAGGCAACCCCTTGCTATATATGAGGGAATTTTATTGTGTCTATGGAGATCTATATTCTGAGCGAGAAAGAGAGAGGAGATTGAGTGAGAGAGAAGAGGGAATTACATCAGATTTGTTGTAGGTTGTATCTCTTCAATTTGCTAGATAATACAAAAGGAAGAACTGGGTGTTTCTCCGTGGATGTAGCCCAAATTGGGTGAACCACATAAAAGGGGTGCATGTTGCCAAAACGATAGTTTCATGACCGTCGAATCTCACAAGATCATGGATGAAGACTCATTTTGTAAGCCTTAGGGTGAGGGTTTTAGGTTATTTTTCAGGTTGTGTAGTTGGTTACCATTTATAGGGATAACCCTTGTTGATCCTTACTTTGTAAGGCCTTGTAAATTATGTAATCATTCTTGCGGTTAATAGAAGGCTCCAATCTTATTTGACCAAAAAATAAATATGACACAAAATCTACATGGAGATCCATAGTGGCATGAACTCTCGGGCAGTGAGGAGAGAATAAGAACTTACGATTTCTCTGGAGTTGAGGATAATTGTGACAAGGTTATATAAGAATGTTATTTCGAAGATTAAGACCACTTAGGCATTGGTGGAAGAGATTAAATGCTATATCAAATTCAAGAAAGATTTTTTTAAATGGCTAGGTTGTGTCAACCATGCACTCATTGGTACAGTCACAACCCTTCTCATGTATGTTGATTATAATGTTCTTTTGGTAACTGGCCACTATGATATTGGAAGGAAACAAAGAACCCTCCAATTTTTCTACTCCAAGATGGGCATGATTGAGTTAATACATAAAACTAAAATTACAATAAATAAATTCAATAAAATCATATAATACTTCCATTTAGATAACACCTACATATAGTATTTTTTTCATACAAATACCTAGGAATGGACATTCATCATTAGCTTAATTATAATTATATTATTTAGAGAAGGATAAATGGAGGTTGGAAATAATATTATGTGCTTGAAAAATAATATAATTCAACATCAATATTAAGGGTACTACTACCTACCCTATTCTCCTAGTCGAAGAAAATATTTTTTTCATCAAGAGGATGGCTATGAGCAAGTATCTTATGCAGGAGTCCCATCCAGTATGATGGCCCAGTTGCCACTATCTTAAATATATGCCTTAGATCTTGCTTGTTAGCACATTAGAGTGGTTTTCTTTATCTTAAAATAGTGAGGTTTGTGTGCCTAGTGAGTGCTTGGTGCAGCTTGTGTTAGATTTCTTTCAATGCAGAGGGAGAGGATGAAAGTGAGTCTCAGGTTGAAAGGGAATAATCCCAACTACACTAGAGATAGACAACACAATATGAGATGTGCAGCTTCTGGCAGAGTATTCCACATAGATGCGGAAGTAATGAACACAAGGTGAATAAATAGCACGTACAACACCTAGAAAAATAGTCCACACGAGTGCGATGAGTGTTATAATGAGTTTACAAGGATGAATCTATAAAGTGTCTACTGGGATAGCCCACATAGCCGAAATAATGTTAGAAACTAATAAAACACATTTCCAACAACATATGTACTCAGAAAACCAAAATAGTTCAAATTACTTAATATAATTTATAGCAACATGCATTAAAAGCGTCCAAAGAATAGTCTTACAAAACGAATATAATACGTGTGTGAAAATGTGTTGGAATGTTAACAGGCTTCTGAATAAAGCAAAAGTTCTAAGACACATCGGTACACCATTACATAACTAACCTTGATATTGGGGCATTGGAGCCACTACTCGCTCCTCAAAGAAAATATTACAGACTCTCAAGGCTATGTGGGAGGAACCAAGGTGAAAACATCTTTTGCATGTACAAATAAGGGGTATTTATAGCCAGGGGTAAAACTAGCCCATGTGATTGTTCGACTTCCCTCAAAACTGTTTGGCTTACATGATTCTTCAACTTTACATGACTCATTAGATTACATGTGGGTGTCTTGGACTTCCACATTACATTACATTGATCATAATAGTGTGGCCCACAATAGTGATGCAACCGAGATGACCCGTGACATGACCAGACATGATAGAGCTGGTGTGTTCATGTTGCTGTTATTGTGCATGTCGAGTTGTAGTGCTGCTGAGTGATGGATGTCCTCTTGGTGTATCATAGATTCACCTTTGCATGGAAAGGAGTGCAGAGTCTTCGATGGTCTTGTTATTCACTTGAGACTGCATGTGCACGTATCTCCTTCACTTGTACTTTAGAATGCTTCATGTATTCGTATTCTCATGAAAAATTCTCCTTGCATGCATTACTCATTCTTTTATTCGCGACACAATCTCCTCGCATGCATTCGTCATTTGTCCATTCGTGAATGAATCTCGTTGCATATGCTCTCCTTGCTCATCTCGTTTGTCATTATGTCATGTCTCATCCATGTACCTGTATCTACAATCACTCATGATGACGACTTCAAATCTAGAAATCTCCTAGCCTACCATGATGCATTATTGTTCACTTTCGGATGCATGTGACTGGGAGTGAGGATAAGGCCCTTGAAACTACACAAGGCATATTTCAAGTTGGGATGCAGGTTCTAGGCACTACCGATGAAAATTGCGTAGAGGTCACTGGGAGACCAAGATGGAAAAACCGAACCAGTAGATATGTGCAGTTTTTTTAGGGAAGCAGTGTAGGCAACAGAGAGGGATTGGTAGCAAAAACTATACAATTTCTCTGGGGAGCTTGCAACGAGCTACAGGAGGCTTGCTTGGAAAAATTAAGTGCTTTTTTTGGGGAGCTAGCAGCAGGCTACGGGAGTGCTGCTAGCAAAGACTATGCAATGCTGGAAGGCTAGCCTACTAAGCATCCTTGCATCATTTTTGAGCGGAGTGGGATGCTTGGAAGTTGGGTAACTACTCATGAAATTTGCATAATTTGCTAGGCGAGAAAGAGGTCGATTGACTGGGTGACTGCATGGAAAAACTACGTAATTTTTTTAGGGAGACAGTCATTAACACGAGGTGTATACTTTACATGTATGTACAATTTCATCAATCAGCAGAGTAGGCATGCTTTGCATATTTTTTGTTTTTAATTGGGAGCGAGACTGAGGTCACTACCTAGTTAAACTCCCTAGTTGACCAACTGGAGTCTCAGTTAATGTGCTTGCGGGTAGCGCAGATTGAGATGGCTTGTTGGTAACTTTTGCATTGTTATGGGTTATAATCGATCAAGTCGATTCAAGGGTTGTGTAGTGTGGACTACCTGTGAGGAATCCTCAAGCACTATGTAGTTTTGGGCAGCAATATAGAATCCCTAAGAGCTAAAACTGCACAATGCAGCTCAATAGATGTCAGACTGTTGGAGGATGGTCTAGTCGATAGGGGTTCAACAAAATGGCCAAGTGTGTGAACGAGTGACTTCGTACATGCATGACCTCGTGAACACACACTCAACATGACTTGATGACAAGACACCTCGAACCATGAAGACAACATACACTCAGTGTGATTGGCTGAGGGTGTGAGTGACAAGCGTGAAACTTGTGATAGATCATTGAATGAGCATGACGACTCTTGCATGACATTGCATAGAAATTCGCGTGTGAGTGCGACAGATGTTTACATAGCAGACAAAACTTATACAAACTTTGTACATGGCTAGAACATGACTACAAGCGTGACATTGTGACCAACATGCAAAAAGATGTCAAGTGAACAGTCAAGCGAGGAGGGTACAAAGACTCAACATGGGCTCATGGGATGAGCCCCAAGTGCTTGCAAACATCATGGAAAAACTGAAGGAAGGATCTGAAATTGAATGCAGACCAAAATTTTGGAGGGTGTTGCAGCCACTACAACAATAGGGTAGACTCCCACAGATTATTTTGATCGCTTTGGTCAAGGAATTTTTGTTTTAACCAACTATGAAGTTCGAACAAGTCAAATTCACAGTTGGTTTCAACAATTTTATACTACAAGTCTAACAAGGGTACGTGATCTAATTTTATAGCTGGGGGTAGCATAGGGTTCTCTTTTGGCTTATTTTTCCTATCTTTGGGGAGTTTCATTTTAGGTAGCATGATGAATTGATGAAGTTAGGAAAGGTCACAATTACTTGGAATAGGAATAAGACAGAACGATGATGAATTGGGTCCCTGTTGACAGTTTGAAACATCAATGGTTGGTGAAATGAAATGGTGATTGTGTGGATTAAGAATATATAATAGGATATTGATCATATGACACAGTGAAGGAAAGGAATTTTACATCTTTTGATCATTATATAGAGTAATTTCACAATTATCATTAATCATGTTACCCTTAACGAGAAGACGGTTCCTTGCATAGGAGAAGAAGGTAGTTAATGCCGCAAAGACTTGATGACATCGCGAGAGGGGTACCAAGTGGAAGTATAGGATTAGGAGGAATTAAGTCATTAGAATGAGTTTAAACGATTAGGAGTAGTCGTAGGAGTGAGGTCTGTGAGGGTGAGGTGGCAGAGAGCACATGGAGGGAAGGTGGGGACTGGAGTTCGATGTTCCTAGTGATGAGTGGAAGTGGCATAAAGTCAGCAATGGGAGACTTTTCGGGGTGGGGTGCGATGAGATTAAAGTGAGGGGGGGTGCACAACATCAACAAGATGCCATCTAGAAGGAGTTTTGGAACCTTTGCTATGGAAAAGTAGAGTTTAACTCTTGGGGCCCGAAAACATTTACCCATTATTGACCCTAGCAGGGGACCATCTCAGTCATTCGTTTTCTACTAAAGTTCTATCTTAGGCTAAATACATATTTCCAAATTTCTTACAATTGAATTAAAGAGCTCTTACTCCTTACTTAAGGTAAGGTTAATTAAAAATTAACTTTCCCTAAAGATTATTCAGAAGCAATTCCATGTTGCATTTGAACTAGCAAAGTACACTTTTAATGATTTTTCCTATCTATTAATCACGATTAAACCAATTGATTAATTTATTCTCTAACCCAACCTATTGTATTCGTACCCTAATCACGATTATAGAGTGTCATAAGCCCAAATCATTTCTAATTTTCCTATTCACCAAGTGGAATTTAAGAAAGTTTCACACTTTATTCAAAATTTCTAAATGTAAACTAATGCAATACAATTTTTTCTTGGTGGAATTTAGATTTTATCACCTCGGGGATCATTTTCAAACATATTTATTGTTTATTGTTTTCTCTTTTTCCCTTTCATTTCCTTTCATTTCTTTATTCTATTTTTTCTGTCCCCTACTATATATATATATATATATATATATATATATATATATATATATATATATATATATATATATATATATATAATATATATATATATATATATATATATATATATATAATATATATATAATACTAATATATATATATATATATAATAATAATAGATAATATATATTATATATATATATATATATATATATATATATATAATATATATATATATATAATATATATATATATATATATATATATAGTTATTTTTTAAAACAATTTCAAACATGAAACATTATTTACATTTTCCAAATATAAAATTAACACGTAAAAAAAACTCCTCCTATGAAATATAGGACCTTAAAATCTGGTAGGAGTTCAACGACGAGTTTAAGAGATGGAATCTGATGCTTAATAGGTAGAACTACTTCAAGGTCGTAAGAAAGATGAAAGGGCATGAAGCCTCGAAATTGTTTTATTTATGCTCGATATGACCAAAGGGAACAATATAACATTTTATGCCATCAAGTCTTTTGATTTCCTACTAACTGGCAGATCATGGTCTTGAGGACATCGTTAATGGCTTCAACCTAGCTGCTAGGATGTGGATAGGAGGAAGAAGAATGATCTTGGAAAAAACCAAGCATAGAAGTAAAATTAGACATCATATGGTTATGAAAGTGTGAACCATGGTCTATAAAAATTATGCAGGGCACAAAAAAATGATAGGTGACCTAATTGAATAGGAATAAGGTCTCAAACTCCCCATCAACCCGAAAAGTGGGAATGGCTTCAGCCAAATTTGTAAAGCATTTCATGAGATCAACAATGTAACCATGGTCATCAAAGGAAGTGGGATTTCAATTGATGAAGTTGGTGCCCCATTTAGAGAAGGGACCGATACAAACAACTAGGTGTAGGAGGGCAGGGGACACACACATTTTCTTTGTATATACTTGACAAGGATGACACTCTTGGACTGCAGTAATGCATAATTTGAATAAGGTTAGCCAGTAGTATCCTGTGCGCAAAAAAATTTCAGTTAGAAACCCTGTCCGAAAGGTGTCCATCACACATGGCATTCATTATGAAATTATTCTGCTTCAGAAAGAGTAAGGCAACATCAAAAAACTAAGTCAACGCCACAATGATATAAAGGATCTTTGTGGACTATGTAGTGTTTAGCCTGGTGGTGGATGCGATCATGGTCATATGAAAATAGATCTGAGTGGAAGCAATGTGTTTAGAGGTTGAAAAGGATGTCTCCATACCCTAGATCAGTAGATTTGACTAGATAAATACATTCATCTAACATAGGGTTATGGTCTACTTCATCCAAGTCGACTCTGGGAAGGTCCAACAATAGCTCTGGAAGACTAAGGATTTTTTTTCCTCAATAGTGGTGAAAACCAAATCGAATTACTGGAGGATGATGATCCACTCTTAATTCATTCCTCCAGTAACTTGAGGAGACCAAATGTGTCACATGGTATTCTCTAGGGAAATGATGGTAGACTGAAAAAATAGGATGTAATGTCAGAATCGACTCACAACAAAGACTACTGCTAGAGATGGTTTCTCCACATGTGAATGCCATAATTCAAGCTCGACAAGACCTTTTTGAAATGTAGTAATTATCACTCTGATCATCATGTGTTTCAACTAAAACCATTCCTATGGAGGATGGTCAGGGAGCTAGGTATAATAGAATGTCGTGTGTATAGTTAGGAGGACTCAAAAGTGGCGCTAAGGTTGGTGTCTTTTTGAAGGAATCGAATGGGCATTGTGCTTGATCGTCCCACAAAAAATGTACTCCTTTATTTAGAAAGCTCATGAATCCCTTCGTTAACTTAGCATATTGACGATGAAATGGCGTAGGAATTTTTCCTTCCCTTGCAAACTTTTGACTTGAAGAATTGATAGGGGTGTGGAAAATTGAGTAATCGCCTTGAACTTGTCAACATCAACCCATATCTCCTATTTTGAGACAATAAATTTAAGAATACCACCAAACTCAACAAAGAATACACACTTATCTAGATTGAAATGGATGTTATAGAACCTACACCTAATAAAACTAACTCAAATGTGAGCCAGGTGTTGGGCTAATTTCTTGGAATGAGCAGGAATATCATCGATGTAAGCCTAAACAATGTGTTTGATATCATCAAAGGCATAGTCCATAGCCCTCTGAAATGTTGTGCATGCATTCTTGAGACCAAGTTGGAGCTTACGATATGGAAATGTGCCCCAAGGATAGATGAAGGAACTTTCGTGTTGTTCGACTAGTTTGATAGCGATCTAGTTATATACCGAGAAGCCATCCATAAACGAAAAATATTCACAATGGGGTATAATAATTTTATTTTGGATAGGAAACATTGAAATTCTGGTATTCAACACATATATAGGCAATACTTGTTTTTTCTCTACAAGAACCACATTAGATACCCATTTTGTTAATGGAATGAGATAAATGAAGGAAACATGCAGTAGTTATTTGATTATAGTTTTTTTGGAAGCTGTTTTGCAAGGGTGTAAATGTTGAAGTCTTTTCCGGACAGGCTTGGAATTGTCAAATATCTTGATCTCATGCTCGAAAATAGATGGGTCTACGCCAGGTATTTCCTTGTGAGAGCAAGTGAATACATCGTCAATTCCTTAAAGAGGAAAGTCAAGCTTGCAATTTCCTCAGAAGTGCAGTCAACTCCAATATGAATGTTTTCCACAATAACTATTTTTATTGAGATATCGATGAGTAAAGTTTTGGAATGTTTACCCAATTTATCCTGTGAATCCATATATTGGAAATCCGTATAAGCAAAAGGAACAATCTCAAGTTATTTGAAAGGCAAGATTTGTATAGATATCACTTTCAAGTCAGATACCGAAGCATAATGGTGAAAAGTATCCTAGGGTCACTTGTCTGTAGACATAAGTTCTACGATATCCTTGTTAGAAGGCAAGACTTGAGTGAGGAGATCAATAGAGGGAGGGGAGATGGGAGAGGAAGTGGTACCATTAATCATGACAAAAGCAATAAGAGAGTTAAATGTGGATTGAACATTTTGATAAGAAAGTTTGGCTGATGATAATGTCATATTTTCTCCATAGGAATCAATGGATGAAGGGGCCTAGAGGATCCAAGGATCATTCAAGCCATTAAAATGAGTATAAACCATTGATACTGTTTGTCGAACCTCTAGCGGCAGGAGAGGAAATGTTAGGAAACCAGCACACAAAAGTTAGAAAAGATAGATCAACGCCTTAGAAATTAGCCTTTTTGAGGGGGAAACCTCCTTTACATTACACAAATGAAAAATTCTTGGATGATACAAATGACTAAACCTCCCTTCTATATATAAGAGTCTAAGGGGTCACAATGTAATCAAGTTGACATAACAGTAATAACATAAGGGCACAAAAAAAACAATAGTGGGTTTCTATGGGGCATACTAATAACAATATGGGGACAATAGGGGAACAATAATAACAATAAGGGATACAATGCCAATAGTAATGGGGGAATCACTAGTATTATAGGGGCCTAATAGGAAACCATCCTAAAATCGAGTAACCATTTAGAAGATTCGTACCAATACTGACATAGGATTTAGGTATGACACCCATTGAGGGCACGTTCCTACTGGGTAACAAGGATTAATCTAGAGTACAAAAGGATAGTGAATCCACTGTGACTATTTTCCCATCAAAAGGAAAGAGGATGAGTTAAAAGACCAAACAAACAATGGCAGTCATGGCATAATTCCAACTATGGCCCAAAAGTAGATTATATTTGATATGGTGATCTATGACTTCAATATCCACTGTTATAGTTTTCCCATACAAAGTGATGGGGTAGATAGCAAGGTATCCTTTGGGAATGAAAGTATGATCATAAAATTATTTGAGGGAATTCGATGGTGGTGAGATATTGGGAGAACCCAAGGAGAGCCAACGGGAAGTAGACATTATGTAGGTCGAAGAACCTTCATCAACGGTAGTGCAGTGAATATATTTTCCCTTTGTCGTGACCTGTAATTGAAATGAAAGTCGATGGGAGAGGTGAGGCTTACTCTTTTCCATGTCGAAAATCACTAGATTGAAATCCTGAGGATAATTTCCAGCAATGGCCAAAAGCAAAGCTTTCTATTATGCTCGGAATATTTGTAATACTTTGAGGGGAGACATAGTAGAAGGTGCTTGCACAAAATGTTCTATGATGTTTTATTTTTAGGCATCACGTGTGGAGGTATTATGTGTCGTTTGACAAATTTTCCCTTTCGGGGGACAAATCATAGGGTCAACGATAGGACTTTTGATATGTATATCGTTAGGTGATAGGAGAAGAGAGCTCGAGGCAATGTTTGAAGCATTAGTGACTAAATTCCCATAGTTCTTAGCTCATGTTTGTAAATCAACCATTTTGAAGGTGTAAATAATTGATGATCCTTCTCGAGAATAAGGTTGATGTGAATTGTTGTTTTCCCCTTGTGGAGGTTGCGGTCGATTCAATACAAGATGTTGTTGGTGTTGAGTAGGGAAAAGGTTATTGAAGATTGTAGGGGTCTCGCCAGTGTCCTTTTGTGCAAGGAGGTCTGTGAACTATTGAAGATGAGGAAATTAATAGGTCATATGGTCCTCACCACATATCTTTCAAGGGAAGTTGAAGTTTTTTTCCTTCCCTTTCTCAGATTTAGCAACAACTTTTTCATTTGGATTGTTCCAGATTGTTTGCTTCTCTTGAGAAGGAGTGATATTTTTATTATTATTCTTGTTCTTATTGTTGGGATTTTGTATAGGTTGCACAAAGTTGATCATGGTGGTTGGATGAGAAGCTGATTGGGTAGTAGGAGCAGTACCAACATTAACAAATAACTAGGTAGCTTTACCACTCAGGTTTTTTATAGCAGACCTAGAGGTGGCACCAACAATACCATCAGCATCTGCACTGAGTTACTGATTAGAAGGAGCATTGGAATTTCAAGGGAAATTATGGAGAAAATCATAAAGTGTTCCAGATTGCAAATAGATCAAATCTAAATGTTTGGCATGACGAATAGGTTGGTCTTTTGTAACCACACCAACCATGACAACGTCCTTGGCAATGGGGCAAAGAAGAGACTTTCAAAACTAGTTTGCTAAGAGGTAATCCATAATGGGGGTCTTGACAAGCCTCTAACTACGTATCCATTTATGGATGAGATCAAAGATGTCGGTGGAAGTGTCTTGGTATAGGGTAGTAAGGAGTTTTGTTTCGGTTTCATAGTGGATAGGAAGATAAAAGTGATTTAAGAATTCCATCATCAAGGAACCAAAAGTATTCACTGACGATCATAGTAACTCAATGTATCACTTGGTAGCATTTCTAGTAAGGGTGTGGGGGAAGAGTTTGAGCCAAATATCACTGTCAATCATGGAATTCTATACACACATGGAAAGTAATGATGTGTGTAGCCCGATCATCTCTCTATTTTCCTTCAAACTTTGAGATATCTACAGGAATATTATGTGGGATTGGAGCCCAAAGTAAGTTATGATTGATGAGGTCATTAGTCAACTTGTATAGATATGGGATATATAAAGTTTCAAAAATAAGCAAAGGCATAGGTGCTCCCATATTTAACCACGAAGATGCAGGATCACTTCAAGGACCAAGGGTTTCCAGCAGGGTACATCATATTCAACGATAATAGTTTCCTAGTGGTAGCAGTGTGATCATATAAGGTGGCGGGCCATATGGAATACTAGGCTCGACGTCAAAAGACTACTTGCCCCCTTGATAGAAATTTCCCCCTTTACTCAATTATGGTTGAGGAGGGGGTGCCAAAATAGATATAGTAGAACTAGATTGAGGGATATTTCTAGCCACATAGGTTGCAGTGGGTGTGAAAATGACACCGACAAAGTGTCCAATGGGAGGAAAGATGTCTATCAATGAAGAACCAAGTTGTCCTATAAGTATTACAGAGACAAGTATGTCCCTGAAAGGTATGTGTACGTTGGAAACATTGCCCCCAGGAAATGGTGCCTGGGGGTTAGATCTTAGGAAGTAATTCCAACCAAATGGATTATTGAAGGTGATCATAGTAACATACCATGGATTTTTATCAGACTATGTTAAATAGCATGTCACTAGGGGTATGAGTTTCATTCTATGGTATTTCCGTAGTTGAAAAGAATAAATATGAGTGCATATTTAGAAAACATAATAGATATTTGTCCATAGCTCTTAGCTATCTTCATAAAGAGTACCTCTTAATTTGTACATGCATCCTTTCACACCAAAGGAAGAAGAGTAGAGTAGTCACACCTTCTAGGTGGGTTTATTCGCGTAATGGTTTCCAGGGACAAATTTTGTGTTTATTGTGGATAGTTTGTGTATTTTCTTATGTTTTATATTTCTTACATTGAAGGACTAATTTATTCATTGAAGCATAAAGGTAACAAATATGGAATCGATGATCTAAATAGAGTTAACATTCATAGTAAATATTTCATTATATTGTAAGATATGTTGTGATGGGCCATTGAAGTGAATATCAATGAGTTTAGAAATTGTTAATTTAGGGATTTAGTTTTGAAGAATAAAATATTATTTAAAATAATACATGTAATGTAAGGTGGTTGTTAGTGTTTATAATAATGGTAATTAAAAACGTGTTTACACAAATTTATTTCATGTACATGTTAAAAACCCTTTCCAGTTCCAACTATTCTAAATATAGTACAACAACCTAAATAGATGATACATAAATTAAATGATAAATATAAAAAATTTATGCTTTCTAAAAATTATAATAATTACATATACATATACATATATATAGATATAGTTTAATTTGTATGCCAAATATACTTTTAAATAATTTCAAGAAAGAATGTGCTTTTTTTTGTTTAAAATGCATTTTTGAACAAATACATGTGTTCAACACCCTGCAAAACCCTCAAGGCACTCAAATTCTACAAATCGAACAACTTAAACACGTTTTTGTTTAAATATCCCGATTTTGGTTCAAATTAACTATAAAAAATGTCATGAAAAATGTTTAAATTAATTGTTGACAGAAATAATCACTCATTAACATTTTTATATTTTTTTATAAATAATTTTTAGTTAAATGTAAATCTTATACATTTTTTTATGTTAAGCTTGGCACGTCCTCTTTTTTCCATTCATTTCTAAGGAAATTTACATTAACATAGCTAGTTGTTCTCTCTGATGTATCCTTTGTATATCCGGCCCACAAATTCACTCGGTAGAACTCCTCCGTGTATTCCTTTACTGTCAATCCTTTCTATCTCAGATTCTGCACCTACCTGTGCAATGCAATCTGATAGTCCCCCGGCAGAAATATGCCTTTTAACTTGGCCACCATCCTTGACCAGGTTTTAATCAGCGCCTTATTCAATCTCTTCCTCTTGTTCTAGACACTATCCCACCATAGGGCTACCTATCCCTTCAATTTCGTCGCTGCGAATTTGACCCTGCGGTCTTCGCTGACTTCCTCGCACTCAAAGCACTTATCCATCTCACTAATCCAATCCAATAAAACTTCGATAGACATATTTTCGTCATACGTCGGGAGTTCTGGTTTGGGTTTACTGCTTGCTACTAAAATAGATCCCAACAGTCTCACCTCTGCGGATTCACCTTCTACTCCATCTGCTGCTACTTCAACTTCCTCTTCACTAGCATCGCCCATTTTTGGATCTATTCGTCTACCTACCTCTACTGCCTCCAAACAGGCAGCAAGAATTCTGATCTCCTTTCTCAATCCTTCCTCTGCCAATCGTCGAGCACCTCTGCCATGACCTCGCCTTCCTCTCTCCATTTTGTTGGGTCCTTATAATACTAGTGATTACCCCATTACTATTGTAGTTGTACCCCTTATTAATATTGTTGTGCCCCTATTACACCCATATTGTTATTACTGTGCCCCATAGAATCCCTCTATTGTTATTTTTGTGGCTTTATATTATTATTGTTAGGTCGGCTGGGTTATATTGTGACTCCTTAGACTCCTATATATAGAAAGGAGGTTTTGTCATTTGTATCATCCAAGAATTGTTCATTTATGTAATGTAAAGGATGTTTCCCCCTCAAAGAGGCT
>APFE031003566.1:0-14856 GCA_000404065.3 Pinus taeda | reverse complement strand
TAAATTATTACAAAAATAAAGGATGCGGTTTAAATGACCGTCCTTTTTTCAGGAAAATAAAACGAAATTAAAACTAAAATTAAACTATTTCTATGCTTGATCTTTGAAATCACATGTACGCAGCATCTGTCTAAGGAGATTTGGGTGACTGACTTCCGCTTTCAATTGGGCTAAGAAAACAAAATCTATGAGAGCTGGCCCCATCTTTTCGGTTGCATTTTTAATGCACTTAACATTCATCCATTGGCTATGTGGTTTTACTAAGTATGTCCAGTAACAATCCCAATTTAACTTACTTAGCCTTTGGATTACTTAGCCTTTTCTTGAGCTCTCTGTTTCCAATCTGCTTCTAGCTGTTGAGAATTTGGTAAATACCCCGAGGTGGTCTCTGTGATCAAATTTTCCCTGTGTAAATTCTCATTTACACAATCAATAAGTCTGCTTGCCGCAGTGGCTGCTCCTTCTGCTGCTTGCTCTGCTCCCCTGATTTGCTCGTCCCATTTGTTAAAGAGAATTTCCTTATGATTTTCATTAATCCTTGGTGCACCTGCTCTTTTACCCTCCTCTATCTCTTGCCATACCAAATACTCAGTCATTCGTTTGTCAATTAGATCGTAGTCACTTCACAATTCTATTACTTGATTAGTGGTTTTATCATTAATCTTGCAATGATGACTCCACTGTAATATCTTTTGGCCCAACGCTTCTTGCTGTTGTAGTAATTTCTCATTCAGGGAAATGGACTCTGTGATGAACTCTTTGAGCTTCAGTTCACCCTTGTGCATCCCTCTCAAATCCTGTAATTTTTTTCCTTTCTCATCCAAACCTTTCCGATATCTTAACTACATTTGCTGGACGTCCTGTTGCAACTTTTCAAGCTGTTTCTGCACTTCGTTATTGGCATGGGCTTGTCGCAATTGTTGTCAGTACTTGTATCTTCTCTTCCCTTTCTTTTAGCAGTTGTTGTACCTCAGATGCTTTGTTGATTGTAGCGGAGGCATATGCTCCTACGATCTGAGATAGTTTGGTGAGATTTTCTGTGGGATTGCTTGCGGGATCTTTCCACAAGACGTCCAATTGTTCTGTGTTTTGAGAGAGAGTGCTTTCCACCTTCCTTTTCTTTCTTTGCTTCCTTACAACTGCTTTATGCTGTGGGCTATAAAATACATCTAGGGGAGGAATTTCTTCTACTTTTAGTACAAGCTCAGAGGATGGAGAAATAGGAATATGCTCCACATCTGAGGCTTCGCTGACTATTCTTGTGACTACTTCTTTTATTATCTGTACATTGCTGACATTTGTCTTCATGGTCTGTCCTTCAAGATTGATCAAGTCATTGACAGTTTCCCATTCTTTATCTAGTTCAACTGTGACTGGTGGTTCTTGGATGACTAGAGGGGGAGGATTTCTTTGCAGGGAGGCAATAATCTGCTGATGTAGAAGTTCTTTTGACTGGGCAATATCATTCATTGACCCTTCGTTCTTATCTAGTTCCTTTCCGGATCTTTTAGAGTGTTCAGATGCTTCTTTTTCAGATTTAGACTTAGATCTGTTGGTACTTGAACTTCCACTAAGGCAGACACTTGGAGTTGGCTCTCTCAGGGGTTTTAGGCATAGCTTTTCCAAAGGAGTACTGGCCAGCCTTCTTTCCCTATATGTTTTGAACCTTTGAAATTCTTCTTGGGGTAGCTGCTGTTGGGTTGTGTGCAGAATTTCTTCCAATGTGTTTTTCTACTGAAATAAATCATCAAATAAATCCTTTTCTCCAGAGAATACCTTTATCTTAACTGCTGTTGTAAAATTGTGGGCAACCTCATAAGCGTCAAATGGCCTTGCAGTGAGCTTGAAGAGTTGTAAGCACGTGATGTTCTTTACTTTTGCAAAGGTGTGACCTACATCAAATAGTGAGAAGGCCCCATAGGCTATAGGGAACTGTGGCCAGATAGCCTTCTTTTTGTCTTTTAATTATTTAGTTAGGCCTCCTTCTCCACAGGTTTGGTAGGCGATCTCTCGGGCTAAGAGTTGATCAGGAATATATACAGGCAGGACATGAGGGGGTACAAAACTTCCTAAAACCCTGACATAAGTAAACATTTCTTCCCCGAACCATCTTGCGACAATGAGGATGCCTACTTGTGCTTCAGGCGAGCATCTCGGAGGGTCTTTATCATACAAAATTCTATACAAGGGTAACATAACTCCATGACAAATTTGGTAAAAATATGGGACGAACTGAGAGTCCCATAACTCTTTGTGATATACATGAATGGGTAGAGGGTCTTGTGTCGTCCACTTCCAACCCATAATAGGAAACTTGGAAATATAACATATTTCATCCATTATATACGCAGAAAGGTAAAAAGGAGAATAAATCCTCTGAGTCGTAGCTCTTTTGGACTGGTAATTGCTAATGGCTGTGGCCAAGTTATCAGATAAAACTCTGGCCCAATCTACAATGGTGGCATTTGTGGCGTCATCCAATAATGGAAGCCACTCCCATGAGAATTTGTTAATATTTGGCATTCCAAATATTCTACAGAGCATGGCAGCAGCAAAGCAGTATGGAGAGGTAAGGGCACCAGTATTGTACATACCTTGTTTGTCTTTCTTGAGCGGTTCATCTCTCCTAGACCAATCTTTGGTAGTTTTTGCCAGGTATGGATTTTCTTTTACAAAATTCTCTGTAAACTATTTTTTGTAGATCCCCTGTGGTTCTAGTAGATGACACATGAGCTTTAGATCCTGTGCGATGAATGAGCCAATGTGTCCTTGACCATGAACCTTGAACTGTCTATTTTTATTTCTGCGTTTATCCAATATCCATTTGACCATGTCCATGTATGGGAGGATTCTCGACCTTGCTTCTATCCGATGTAAGAATGAGCAAGCTAGCTCTACGAGGGATGCTTCAGAAGAGCTTTGTGAGCCTGCGATAGCTGTAACCCCCATTACTCTGGGATTCTCCTCTTCGAGTATGTTATACATTCCTTCCCACGTAGCTATTCCCGCATCTCAATTGCAAGCCGTGTCTGTATACAAAGGTTCCAGTTTCTCTTCTTCGGAGCTCGGGGCTTTGCTTTTCTTTCCCATTTCAGCGTGTGTATTGTGTTGTATAGTCCTCTGCTCTCCGTGCCTGCAATTCACAAGTGAGGTGAAATTGAATGACAAGGAAGGGTGATGGGAAAGTTTTAAATGCCGCAGACATACCAAATATACCACCTTACGTGAAATGTTCTTTGAAGAGCACACACCCATATTCTATTAATAACTGACAGCTAACTCTTTTTATTAGCATTTAAAGCACATAACCATGTGTCAGCTTAGGGAAACTACTTTTCTCGAATAACGAGCCCGACAGATTTGTGATGGAGCGATTTGCGATTTGCTACCACAACATCGCAAATCACGAAATCGCAGATTGCATAATCATAATGCTGCAATATCACAGATCGTGAAATCGTAGAATTGCAAAGTCGCAAAACTGCAGTATCGCAATATCGCAATATTGCAATATCGCAAATCACAGAAATATTATGTATGAAAATTTTTTGTTAACCTGTTTCTTGCGAGATGCGATGTTCCGATCGGAAGCATAGCAGATCGACAGATTTCTTGAAGTGTTTTAAGTAAGTTATGCTGAATGTGATACAATATTTGGTCATTATCGCTATCTCGTGAATATTGGGATTGTGTTTGTGAGGTGGCATCCTGCTATTTTCTTGCGATGTGATTTCCCTTGGTCGAGTAATTTTTTACCTTATCATAAACTTAGATTCTAAGAGTTTCCAAGGTGGCTCTATAAGCTTATGATGGTAACTTTATTTGCGAAAAAGAAATTTAAAATGCTACTTTAAATTCTTCGGATTTTAATAACTAAGGGTCCCCCCTTATTTATAATAAATAAGGAGGGGGGTTATTGGTGGCCACAACACAACCCTAGGTCTTCTCCGACTGCTGTGGTACATTTCTACACAATGGGAATAAATGATTTGAAGTCGACCATGTGAGAAATCGTTTGATTACTGGTCATTGATGTATACCGTTAACAAACACGAGACTACTCACTGATAATAATAGTGAGAGTCAAGGTACCCAGTACAATCTAACAAGTGCGAATAGATGAGATGGAGTCGAACACCTGTAAGAATCTATCAATTAGCATAGAATGATGGTTTCCCACTGTTGATAGAGAAGGATCTGCCACTGATAACTGCAAACCCCAAGGTACTGCCAAATGGACTCTAGACCTTTTCCCTAGAGTAATGAGTTGTAGTCGATAGAGAATGATCCGCTAGAAGGAGGGCATTAAGGCATCCTTCATCAATCTAGCGCGAGTGTAACTCGTAGGCCAATAATGTGGAAGAAATCAGACGAAAAAAGATGTAGTAATCGGACCGAAGCATGTTTCCGATGTACACAAGATGTAGCTAGCACACGATAGAAACCCTATGAACCAACCAATAATGAAAGTTGACACAGAGGTGAGGAATCCATCAATAGGGTCAAATGAAAACCAAGGCACTACACGAATCCCAATGTGTGAAAATGAAAGTTGATGTTGAACACAAGGGAAACCACTGAGTCAAAGACCATGATACTGATTGATGTTGAGCATAAGGTGACCTATCAATAATGAAAATAGGTCCAGGGTGTGGCTCTAGGCCTGTCCTCAGAGCAAGATGTCGTCATCCATAAGGACAAGACCCGCCAACAAGAAGTCAATGGAGACCTTCTCAAACTGGCACGAGTAAAGGACTAATATAACTTATGTGATGATAGACAAGACATTGACAACCAGGGATGGCTAACTGAAAATAAGTTAAGAGACACTCCAGAGAGGCCGACTCAGGCTTACTTCCCTTGAACAAAATCACGACTCAATGATGACCATGTGGTAGCGTATGATGACTCTGTATAAGTTCGTTACGCAAGAGGCACGAACGAACTCTCCATATGATTGGAGGAGATAGCCAATCGGAGGAGAACTGACTCAATAACAAGGTTAAGGCATACCTAAGTCAAACTAGATCCCGCCCAAATGGAGGAGAGAATTTATTTTGAGTGCTTTGTTCAAGGGAAACACAACTGACTCTAGCTACCAACAATATATAGAAATATTGTCCCATTCTCGCTCTTTTTTGGAATATGTAATTTTTTTTGTCTTTTTCTTTAAGTTGGAAAAAGAATAAAAGAATGCTATAGTACAGTGGAAAGAACAATGTCAGTGAAACAGATGATCTAGTTCCTGGGATGGGAACATTCCTATGCTCAATGCAGGGAGGCGAAATTGGTCAAGGACACTCAAAGGGATGTTCCTTCCATAGGTTTGAAGGTGTGTCAAGTTGCAGAAGCTAAGGGATTGCAAATTTGATTTTTGTAGAAGACATGGTCAAAAAGTGGCTTAAACACGAGTCCAAGTGAAGCTAGCTCAAGGCCAAAAGGTGCAAATGGTCAAAATGAAATGCAGTAGTACAACTTAACACAAAGGAGCCTCTAGGGTATATAGCCAGAGCAAAGCGTAGAAGCGAAGAGGAATGAGTCTTCAAAGCACAAGTCATGGTGGGACTAGAGAGGACTCTCGAGCCTACTCAATGAAGCAGCATGGGCAATCAATGTCAGTGAGGTGCTAACTACGATGCCCATGAAAAGGATGGCTCTACCATCATGTCATGATTTAAAAAGTCAGCAAGTAAATATAGTTTACAAACCATAACATGATGGGATCGACCCTATGGCAAGTGTATCGACAAATGTAGGCTAGTATGCAAATTGCAATGGAAAAATGGATTCCCTAACCTATATGCCAGTGAGTAAATGATACCTTCCATGATGGGTCAGTAGTCATGGAACTGACTTGAAATTTTCAAAAAACTGTCTAAAATGTCCTGAAAAACAACCTATTCTCGACAATCCAAACTCCCAAGTTAAAAGATTCATGAGACGAAAAAAAATCAATTTTTGAAAAAATTTGACATTTTCAAAGCTTATAAAATGAATTTTGACTCACCATTTTTACCATTTGTGTTGAGAGCAAAAGCTATCGAGAAAAAGAAGAAAACTTGCCCCCCAAAGAATTCGACCAATCAAATTGACTCAAAATCACCAGGTAACCCCCAAATCTAGCTTGCATCAATTTGTGATCGATTTTAGAAAATTTAATTGAGGTTTTACCATTGGAAATTATGTTAAAAATCTCAACACGGTGTATGCGTGGGTTGGTTATGCGAAACACGCGTATACGCAGGCCCTACACGCGACTGTGTATGAAATGGATCCGCGTATACGCGGTTTGAAATTAAAACATAAAAATCTAACGGTTAAACTTGATTTTCTTTTAGGATGACAATCACCTGGAGGGAAATGGAGCATGATAATATTGATGATGAGGTTATGAATAATCAATAGGCCTTGGATGCATTGAGGGATGCGGTTTATTAAAAATTTTCAAAATGCCAAGTATGAAGGCAAACACCTGCTTGCTTGAAATGTTAATCCACTATTGGAGTATCAAAGATGATGTGTTCATGATTGATCAAATGCCTTTGAGGATAGAGGTATAATATATTTACTTTATCACTGGACTCTCCTAGAGAGGAGAAGTGGTGCATTTGACAGGCCAATCATGAGGTAGTCTTTCAGTGGAATACTACGTGCATATATACTGCTTGAGGCATCCTGAGAAGATTGGAAGTCAAATTCCAATCAAACATGTAGAGATTTTGTCCCTGAGGATCACACTGTTCACCATAGCCAAGGTAAATGAATCAGCCTCATTGCACCAAGCATCACGACTATCCATGAGCTTGGCCATAGATTGTCTCACTACTGTGTGTGACTGGTGTACACCTCTTTTGCCCAATATGAAGAGTCAGCTATCCTCCATTCGGAAATTAAAGACCAATAACTTCAGATATGGGACCATTTTGTGGTCCTTCTTCTTCGAGAAGGTTCCAGGGTTATGTCCCAGAGTATCAGTTCCTATCAATAGCCCCCAAGATCCTCGGATGGATAGGTGGGCCGACCTAATGAAATGCCTTGGAGGCGGAGACGTACCAATGGTTGCTTTTGATGATGATTTATTCTCTTGGTGGGAGCAGCAAATCATCACTGTGGATGACTATCCCTATGTTAGCATGGATTTCAGGGGAGATCCGGATTTGGTGCTGCCACTAGACGCAGCATGGGGAGAGATAGGTAACCATTTTTTAAAGTTTTGTCAGTTTTTATGATTTTTAAGTTTTCAAATATGAAAATTAGCTTAAAGATATTTTTGATGGGATTAAATGATTGATATAACGATCATGTTCTAGATGTGGGTCTGGTACAACCAGATGGATTTTTACGGCACAAGCGTCACAAAAGAGGTGCCAAAGAGGTGGCTGCTGAGACTGAGAGAGTCTTATACACAGTCTAGCGAAACTTGGTGAAGTTGACTCACCAGGTACTGATGGAGGCCGTAGAAGATCTATCGGAGGATATGTAGTGTTGTGTGGTATGAGTGCCAGATGATTGGGTTCACCTTTTTTGGCGTGTGGCCAAAGCAGTGGTCACTTAATTAGTCGCTCATCTTGAGCTGAGCCATTAGATGTACTGGACATGATTATGGGCATTTTAGTCCCGATTTTGAATATTATTTTTGAAAACACTTTATGTACACATGGGCGATTTTATCATATATATATACAATTCCATATTTTTTTATTTTTGATTTTATCTTGATGAATGAATGATATGCCAATCTAAAGCTTGATTAACAATAGAATTTGCTAATGAATTATTAGATCATGGAATGTGAAAATAAGTAATATAAACAAATGATATTTGCAACACCCTCACCCTCAAATATTGGCAATATAAATAAGGATCCTGAACCCGATAAATGTTACTTAATTGTGACACTACCAGTGGTGAATCAAGATAGACTACCAACGAATCGATTCCATAAGAAGTAGCTTCGGATAGTAAATTAATGAAGGAAGTATACTCGGCCATATTATTTGATGCAGGACTAATACATACTCCCCTTGATACCATCAACTAACCAGTTGGATAATAAATCACCCAAGCTACGAAAGCAAGGTTCCGAGTGTGCCGACTAGCACCTTCGGCGAATCCCAAATAGACCAAGTCATCCATTAACACCTACCAAAGCAGATAAAAAAGGTGTCAATATCACAAAAACTCACAATAAGATATGTACAAAAATACAAAAATATACAAAGAAGCCATTACTTGGCCGTAACCTAGGAAAAGTACTTCTTGAGGTAGAGCCCGTTTCGGGGCTCCGTCAACTTGTTCCCTTCAAAATCGACTAATTCATAAGACCCTTTTTCTAAAACTCGTTTCACTATAAAGGGACCATACCACATAGACTTAAATTTTCCTATTTCCAAGGCATCTTTATCTTGGTCATAGACCCGGACAATGTCACCTTTAGAAAAGACTTGAGGACGGACAACTTTTGTTGAAAAGTGTGCAACAAGAAATGCTAAATTCCGAATGTGCTAAAAATAGCATGTCTAAAAATAGTAGTATGGCCGGTGAGGTCATTGGCCACATTGGGTGAGAGGTGAAACTACTAAAAATGTAAAGTTCTAAAAATAGCATTTCTGGGTCCCTTCCTATTTATAGCAGTCCCTAGTCTATCTATAGGAAGTAAAATTAATTTTGGTCTTAACAGCAGTTGAAAATATTAATTAATTAATTCAGTTGAGTTAATTAGTTAAGGAAATTTGAATTTTAAGTCTTTGTGAGCATGCACATGAGTTGTCCCATTGATTGAGGAATTTATCCTTAATTTCCTCCACTAATTGAGGGAATAAGTATGAGTTCTATAATGAGAGAATCAGTTGACTTAGTTCTACTTAGTCAAGTCCAGTTAAATTATTTTAACAAGTTGTTAAAATAATGAAATATAGTTTTTAATGCTTGCATTTTAGATAACTGAGAATTCACTCATGGATAACTGTTGCATGTCAGTTCAGACATAGACCTAGTTGAGATCAGATAAGGAACAATCTACTATCAGATGCTTGGATATTTCTAGTAAGTATTCCTTGCATGGAGAAGGATCTATTTCCAAGAAAAATACATAAATAGGAGCTTGGAGGACTTGTGTAGCCTATATATTCAGGCCTAGGTAGTCCATGAGCTATATCTTCTGATTACAGAGAGAGTAGGATAGCTATTGAGCTGATTCTTTTTGTATTTTGGTGAGGATCTCCACTTGATTGATAATACATGGTTGGGATTTTATGCTGGTGCTTTCCCCTGGATATATCTTGTGTTATGTATGATTATTTCTCTTGATCAATTATGCATGTTTCTACTTGATGTTGCTCATGAATTCGATTATGCTTGCGCTTAATGTTTTGTAGAAGTAGAACAAGTATTATGCTTTAGGACATTTCATATATCGATTTGTTCTATAGGTGAAATTTCTACATGGTATCGGAGCACAGGTGATCAAGCAAGAATAGTATACTAGCAGGAGAAATTCAAAGTTTATTATTCGGGATATAGATCTCAAGTTCTTATCACATATGTTTCATCGATGGCATTCTATGGTTTGAGGCTTGAGTATGCCCTTGATGACAGCTCAAACTATATAGCTTTGAAGGATCGCATGGAGGCAGTTTTAGAAGATAATGGCCTTAAGGATTTCATTGATCAAGAAATTCCTAAGCCTACTAACAAGATTGAGTAGGTGGAATGGAGAAAGTGTGTGGCTAGAGCTAGGAGAATTCTCTTGGAGGGAGTGTGAGATCACATTGTCTCGAGCCTCCATGGGAAGGAGACTCCACATGCAATGTGGAAAACATTGAAAGATTTATATTATAACATCGGATGAGCTTTCAAGTGTAGGGGTCATGACATCGAATGAGGATAAGGTGAGTCTAGCACTCCATGGCCTTCCTAAGAGCTGGCATAGCTACCAGGACTTGATGAATGGAAGGGATAAACTGCCAGATTGGGAATGACTATGGTCAGATTTGATGTAGGAGGAGATCAAACGTAGCACCAGAGGCAGTTCTTCATCCATGCATGACGAGGAGAACTGTGCCTTAGCGAGTAAGACAAAGAAGGGGAAGGAGAAGGTTTCTCTTTCTGAATCCAGTTCTTCCAATGGTGGGAAGAATGTTGACAAATCGAAAGTGCGATGCTTTCGTTTTCATGAGGTGGGCCATTATGCTGCAAATTATCCATGGAGGAAATCCAAGAAGGGATTGGGGGAAGGATCTGAAGGTGAGTCACTTGCTTCACAGTTTGAGTTGGATTTCACACTCTTTGTATGCATGGTTTCATCCATGGTGGGAAGTTGTTTGTTTCTTGACAGTGGAGCTTCTTTCCACATGGCCGGTGACAAGAGTTTGTTCAGTACTTTGGAGGAGAAAGATCTCCAGAGACTCATAGTGGTGGGTAATGATGAGAAGTATAGTGTCTCAGGTGTAGGCATGGTTATTTTTCAGAGGGAGCATGGAGCTCTCCTTACCTTGACCGATGTCAAGTATGTACCAGGATTGAAGAGGAACTTGGTGTTGATCGCGATACTGGAAGACAGAGGCTATGACATAGTCTTCAGTAAGGGAAAGGTTTTCCTTAGACTCATCATCACTAGATAGGTGAAGCAGATTGGTTCACGGGTCAAGAACCTGTATGCTCTTGAGGTTCAAGATGCATGCAAAGCCTTGAGAAAAGAGGCAACTAATGGAGACTTGGTGGTTGAGAGGGAGATTAAATTACCTCTCAACATGCAGCACCAGAAGAAGTCTCAGATGATTGTTGGAGGAGCCATGATTGGTGCAGCAGCTTCAGAACTTTGTGGAGTAGCCACAGCAGGGGAAGCTGAGTGAAGATCGAGTACAGACATCTACTCATGCAGAGATCTCTAGTAGGGGGAAACTTCGAGCCAGGTGGGTAGAGGGATTACATGCAACCATACCTTCAGGTAGGAGGTGGGGTAATGTGGAGTGATAATGCCAAGGAGGAGGGGCAAGACCCTTGAGGTACCCAACATCTTGGATGAGACCTTGCTACAAGAGCCCCAATGTGGAGTAGCAGGAACTGATTGATTGGGTAGAGACAGATGCAGATGTAGCGGCAGAGAGAGCTACAGTGCAAGGAATCCCAGGACAATGCATAGCTATTAGGCTGTAACAATGTGAGAGGCACAAGTGTTTTGCACAGTGCTAGGTGGCACAGAAAGGTGTGCAATAGTGAGAGATGCATGGAGATGTTGTAGTAGCGTAGATGTCAGAGAGGGAGAACTTGTTAGCAGCAGGTAGAGCTTCAACATCAAAGTGTGTTCCTAGCCCAACAAAGTGGTCAGTTGGGAGTATTTTTGTTCCAAGTGTTGTTGGAGCAAGTGGACCGAGTAGATGTTTTACATGTAGAACATTCCAGAGTTATAGGATCGGGTTCGAGAGAAAGCCTTTCTTGTTGAGAGGGAGTGTTGAAAAGTGTGCAACAAGAAATGCTAAATTTATAATGTGCTAAAAATAGCAGTTTGGCTAGTGAGGTCATTGGCCACATTGGGTGAGAGGTGAAAATGCTAAAAAAAGAAAGTTCTAAAAATAGCATTTATGGGTCCCTTCATATTTATAGCAATCCCTAGTCTATCTATAGGAAGTAAAATTAATTTTGGTCTTAACAGCAGTTGGAAATATTAATTAATTAATTCAGTTGAGTTAATTAGTTAAGGAAATTTGAATTTGAAGTCTTTGTAAGCATGCACATGGGTTGTTCCACTGATTGAGGAATTTATCCTCAATTTCCTCCACTGATTGAGGGAATAAGTATGAGTTCTACAATGAGAGAATTAGTTGACTTAGTTATACTTAGTCAATTCCAGTTAGATTATTTTAACAAGTTGTTAAAATAATGAAATATAGTTTGTTAATGCTTGCATGCATGTGACAACTATTATTTTAGATAACTGAGAATTCACTCATTGATAACTATTGCATGTTAGTTCAGACAGAGACCCAGTTGAGATCAGATAAGGGATAATGTACTATCATATGCTTGGATATTTCTAGTAAGTATTCCTTGCATGGAGAAGGATCTACTTCCAAGAGAAATACGTAAATAGGAGCTTGGAGGACTTGTGTAGCCTATTTATTCAGGCCTAGGTAGTCCATGAGATATATCTTCTGATTACAAAGAGAGCAGGATAGCTATTGAGCTGATTCTTTTTGTATGTTGTTGAGGATCTCCACTTGATTGATAATACATGGTTGGGGTTTTATGCTGATGCTTTCCCCTAGATATATCTTGTGTTATGTGTGATTATTTCTCTTGATCAGTTATGCATGTTTCTACTTGATGTTGCTCATGAATTCGATTATGCTTTCGATTAATGTTTTGCAGAAGTAGAGAAAGTATTATGCTTTAGGACATTGCATATATCAATTTGTTCTATAAGTGAAAGTTATACAACTTTATCATACTTAGTTTTAGCCCTTTTCTTATGAGCCTCATTGAATGTGGTGGCATCTTGACACTGCTCATCGAGATGTTCCAAATGAAGGAGGCGCTCTTTGAGACTAGAGGTCTTTGGAAGGAGCTCAACAACTAGCTTAAGATATGGAATTTCACATCCAACATGAAAGATAGATTCCAGTCCGTAAACTAATTGAAAAGGTGTAAAACTAGTGGCGGTCTTTACCGAGGTTCGGTATGCCCAGAGAGTTGGATACAACATGAGATGCCAATTGGAGCAATTTTTGTCAATTGTCCTTTGCAAGATCATCTTGAGGGACTTATTCACGGATTCTAATTGGCCATTGGCTTAAGGATAATACGTATGATCTGAATCAGATCCATCAAAGACTGGCAAAGAACCATGATTGTATCAGGTCGAGATGAAACTCTAAAAATTCTAAAAACGGCGATCAAAAACACCCTGAACCAGTGGCAATGATAACCAACATGGAACGACGAGGACCTCAGTCAAAGCGCACTAACTGAGGCCCATGGAGACTATGCAGGAGGTCAAAGTATCCCCTGGGAGCCCCGGATCAGGAAAACGAGGTGATTATTGATGTGCGATTAGCACATTGTTGGGTGAACATGGCCGAAGTGGGGGAAGCCCGAGCACTTGGACGCATGGTGAACCAGAGAACCATAGGTGGTAAAGGCAAAAAGCGCTAATTGTACCAGGTGGGACCCTTGCTCTTGCAATGGGCGGTATTGATCAGGGCGCCTTCAAATGGTAAACGATTTTGGAGAAAGAGGAGTGATCCCACTTAACGATCGATGCGTGGTAGCGGAGGTGAGAGAAAACCACCGTTGATCACGTTTTATTGGTCGAGCAGGTCAACCGCGTGGGACGTGTGTACGATGTTGGATCTGGGGGACTTAGATCAGACGGCTAAGATTGCGCTTGATGGAGGAAGCGGAATCGATGAAGGATTAAGCTGCGTTTGTGAAGATTTGAGGTTTGCTTGACTGCCACGGTGGAGGAAGAACGCATCCACGACGTAACTAAAAAAAAAAAAAACTGATGAGTAGGCTGGCACTGTTCAGATGGGGACACGAGGCCACTGCCTGAGCGTTCATGCTGACAGCGAATAGGGAACTCCAAGCACAACTACAGAAGGTGGATCGACAGAGGCGGAAGAGGAACCAAATGGGGATGAGTTTGAATGACTAAAAGCCATGAACAACAAAACAAAATATAGTGTTGAACACTGAGAGACAAAATGTAGAGAAGAAGGCAGTAAAGCAACAATAGGAAGAGACAGAGGGCCAAGTTGACCAGTGGAAATGTCGAGCACCAGAGCTTGAGAGATTCAAGCCATCCCATAAAGGAATCTATCTAGGTTGAGCACCACATTGGGCTCTTGCCACTGTAGACTAGAAGGTCACAGAGCTGGTAGGAAGAAGAAGAGTTTGTGTACTCTAGTGGCTTGGAGAATCCAAGAACCACCCTGCCAAGCAAAACCTGCTTCAGGAGAACTCACATTGAGTCCCTGTATTGTAATTTTCTGCTTAAGGGCACAATAAAATAAGGCCACCACTGAAAGCTGGACCGGAGACGTAGCCCTGGAGAATAGGGTGAACTCCTTATTAAAATTTCTTGTGTCTTTGTGGTTGATTACTGTATTTCTCTGTTTTCTTTCCATTTAAATGTCCGTGCATTGGCAATCTAATCGATCCGTTGCTTAAATAACACAGAACACACATTGGCACATGAGTCAGACAGGTACGGAATACTATACATTGCTTATCAGGTCATTTAAAACACTATCAATCTTTAGTTCAAGATCTGACTGAGCATTTTATAGCATTCAATATTTCATCAATTCCCAGACTCCAGAATGCAAGCGCTAACCTTTTAGCTAACGTAGCTTCTAAGCTCATTCTTTTGGAAGATTTTAGTCTAGATAGATTCTCAATAGAATTAATATTTAGACCTTTTATTCCTAACAGCATCACAAATTTGAGAATATTCAACGACGATCCCGATATCGTAAATTTCCTTACATCTGAAGGATCCTACTCCAATCAAATAATCGATGAAGACCAACATGATCTACAATTGCAACAAGATCGCACTAACAATGCTATACCTAAGTCAGTGGTCAAGTTAGAAGATCTGTACGATTTCAAAGATCGGTTTAAAAGGTCTACCAATTCAAAGATCCAAAGTTCAACTTTGAATTTCGAATTAGTAAACCTAGGAACCGATGCCAAACCACAAAACATAAATCTAGGCCTTGGCCTAGCCCCTGAAGAAAAAATAGCATATATTCGTCTTTTGAGACAATACAAAAACGTTTTTGCTTGGAACTATGATGAACTCAAAACATACGACACTTCTATCATCCAACATACTATTCCAATGACCGATAA
>APFE031003561.1:937-51813 GCA_000404065.3 Pinus taeda | reverse complement strand
TCAATCACAGTCCTATGAACAGGTCTGTTTTTGACTATCACTGGAATCTGGAAAGCCATTTGATGAGGTAAGCGTGGTGTACTATTTTCTAGGTCAAAGATCATTAGGTTCGGATCCTGAAGGTCAACAGATCCGATAGCTGACAATAGTAATTTCCGTTGTGCTGGACATGATTGCAGTACTTCCAGAGCCGACATTGCTGAGGGACTAACAGCTAAATCCTCAACAATGTTATAATTCTGAGCTGCTCTCGCATGTGGATTGAAAGCAGACTTTCGAAGTATACCCTTGGCTGGCGGATTGATTACTAAGTCAGGGTTAGGTTTCTCGATCTGTAGTGGATCGGAACCAGGAGTTGAGGTTGATGGGTGAGAGTGAGAAGATTCTGCTTCTTTACCATGAACAGGATTCTTACTACCGTAGTCTTGTGACCGAGTCGCAATCCTCACATGAGACATCATCAAAATGGGTGCCTCACCGCTACTTGAGGAAGAACCTATCATTTTAGACTCTTGCCTTGGAAAGGGATCTTTCAAAACAGCAGGAGTCTCGGAACCTTTGACTATTTTCACAACCTCAGCCCGATGTGGGCAATCCCTGGTATAATGATCTTCTTCACATATAAGAACAACGATACTTAGGTTTGCGTTTTTCGTCGTTGGTTTCCGACTTTTCTGATTTCTCCTTAGGAGCTTTATCTGCTTTATTTTTCTTCTTTCCTTTCTTCTTTCCACCGTTCTTTGATTTGGCCGTAGATGTCTCTACGGCATGGATGTCGGCGGAAAGTTCGGGAGGAAAAGATTCACCTGTCGGGGAATCAGGTAGGGTGATTATTGGAGAAGAATTCTTAGAAGATTTCTTCTTACTTTTAGTGTTCACCGAACCAATCATACCATCAGCGGCATGAGATCCCGAAGACGGAGCAGCGATTTGATTGGAACTAGGAAGATTTGGAATCTTTTCGTGTAAGGTACCTGACTGAGTATACACCAAGTCAAGGTACTGAGCTTGAGCAATTACTTCCTCTTCAGTAACTACACCAGCCTTAGCTACATCTTCAGTAATCTTCGGTAACAATGATTTGACAAACCATTCAGCTAAGATTTGGTCCGGAATAAAGACCTTCACTAACCTTCGTCGACGTCTCCACTCATGAATATGATCTGAAATATAGGTGGATGTCGATTGTTTCAGTGAAGTTAATAATTCTGTGCCATTATCATATCTGACCGGCAACTGAAAATGAGTTAAGAAAGACATGGCTAACTGACTAAAGTTGTAAAAAGAGGCCCGTGGCAACTCAATGTACCACTTGGCCGCGAGACCAATGAGCGTACGCTAAAAAAGACGTAAACGGATCGAATCATCCGAGATTGAATTTGATGCACACCAGAGATGGTAAGTCATCACATGATTTGAAGGGTCCTCTCCAAGCTTACCTTCGAACTTAGGTGTCGCTGGGCAACTTATTCATCATTGACGGCCAATATGGATGATAACTTATGGAATCATTTGTAAGACGCGTCAAGTCTGGTAAATCCAAAGTTGCGATAAAAGGCAATTGCCGATTAGGATCTCGAAAACTTGGGGTCACTAAACCAGCCCCAGGAGGAGGATATCCAGGATAACTTGGAAGGGGAATTGCATTAGGGATATTATATCCTCCTGGAAAACCAGGAGTAACCGGATCGTACTGGGGTTGCTGAGGTTGTTGATAAGTATACCCAGGATACGGTTGATACTGGTAAGTTGGTTGTTGAGCAGCAAGACTGTATTGAGGTTGGTACTGTCCCTGGTACGGAGGATGGATAAATTGAGGTTGAGATGTAACAACCGTACTCCCAATAGGCATCTAGACCGAAGTCTGGACCGTAGGTCCAGACTGAGGCATAGAGGTTCTAAGAACAGACACAGGAACAGTAGAAACCAGAACTGCTGATACTCCGGAAGAAGTTGGGGTGGATGAAGGAGATGTTGTAGTAGCTGTAGCAGACGTTCGAGGCGGAGTACTAGGAGTACTAGGCCCAATCTGAGAGACTACAGAAGATGCAGAAGACGCCGTAGACTGGATGGGTTGCTGAGATGGACTAGCAGCCTGTCCAGGTTGGAAAGACGACTGCATGTTCGGTTGCAACATCTGCGGATTCTGAGAAGGATCCCACACCAAATTCGTCCCAGGGTATTGACCTTGAGGAAAAGGAGGTCCATAACCGGGTTGAGGGGAAGATTGATAATATGGTTGACCTGAAGGCGGTGATACTGGCCTTGGGGTTGATAACCCTGGGGCACATACTGATACTGGGGTTGCTGACCTTGAGGTACGTAAGAATATTGATTCGGGGGCGCATATTGATATGAAGGTTGACCTTGGGGTACGTAAGAATACTGGGGTTGACCCTGGGGCACATATTGGACCTGGGGTTGACCTTAAGGAATGTATTGTCCCGTAGGGATATACTGTACTTAAGGTTGCCCCCCAGGTGCAAATTGAGTACCCTGAGGTTGCCCCCCAGGCAGATATGGAGTACCTTGAGGCTGCCCCCCAGGCGGTGACTGACTGCCTTGAGGTTGACCCGACATCATCAGAATTTCTTCCGCACTCAACTGACTATTACCACTACTTCCAAATAATAACTTCTGTTCGAAAGGATGAGGAGATGCTCCTGAAAAAGTACCAGAAATGGACTGATACCCAGCAGGAACAGACGGACCGCCGTATAAATAGGCTTCCGAAGATGACGGACTAGACATATATACAGGAGTAGTAAAACCTCTAGGTGGAAAAGGAAAACGAGGTGGAGAAAAACTAACTGATTTGTCCAAAAAATTGGTTAACGAAAGATACCAAGTATTACTTCTAGGAGGACTGTAAAATATAGACTCACGCTCTCTTAGATCGAGAGCAGGTAGATCTTCTTCAAGGTAAGAAGCACCTAGATCTTCTTCTGGAGCAAGCTCTTCAATAGAAATCAAACCAGAAGGAAGATTTTCTCAATTTTTGATAGGGTACGCAGGCAGCCTGTTTGCACAGGTCCATGCACGCTCTCTGTACAAAGCTGCAGTGCGTACAGGTACGCACTATGCCTAACTCAGAGGGTGCGTACTACTGAAAAATTAAGAAAAACTAAAATCTTACTTAACTCTAAGCTAGCCCACCCAAATACACACTCAAACAGCCAAAAACCAAAAAAGAAATGACTCTTTTCAGATCAAAGTATCACTCAAAGGAAAAATAAATCACATTAATGGATTCCCCAGCGGAGTCGCCAATTTGTCATGTGGAAAGAGTTAATCTTGTGGACAAAACCAACCTCCCTAGACGCCTAAGACTTTCTAGTGACAAACAAGATAATTAAGAGAAATCCTTCTCTAAACATGGATGTATCACACGAGAAATCAAGTGTTTTAGATCCTACCTGTAGTCCAACGCTATTGTAGTAGTCTAGCCTCATCGATCCATATGAGCTCCTCCTTCACTTCGAAACTTGCATTCACTAACAATCAAACGATTACATAGCACCTGAATATCTCATAAAATAAAACATATTCAACATATAGACGAAGGAGTATATGAAACAACTCATTAATAACAAATTGTTGAGAAGAATGGACTTATTTGTATTAATAGGAAACAAAAGAAACCATTACAACCTGAGCCTTGGTGTTGTGCAAGTTCCTCCCAGGGTCCAGCAAGAGTTTTCCTTTACTTTGATAAGCTCACCCACTTCCAAATGAAACAAGAAAGGATGGGAATCTCTCCTCACAAGCTTCTACAAGGAAGTCCTAATTCCAGCAGCATCTACCCTTTGGAATGTTCAGCTTTCAACCTCCCCTCCTCTGGCCCAATGCCTGTATTTATAGTGTTCTAGAGGAAGTTATTCAGGTCCAACATCAATGGGATACTCCCTCTTTTGGATGGGGTAGCTCCTCTCTTGATGGGATAAGTTCCTCTATCATAGGGATGCATGAACCTCTGGAGGCGCTCAATACACGTCAAACACTCTTCTAGAAGGCTGAAATGACCACAAGTAACTTTTTTAAGATGAAACTCGTGCCTTTTGACCTTTAAAGGAGTACGCACCCATCCCTTGACTTACAGAGCAAACAAGTATGCAGGTACAATGAGCTTGGGATGCGTACACGCAGGCAAGGTAGAGAGAACCTACGTACCCAGAGATAAACATGTTTTTTGATGACTTTCTCTCTTTCTTGAAGTTTGACATGGAGAGCAGAGGTATATGGCTTGCCAAGGAGGATAATATGACTGTTGATAGAGCCATATTAACTGCAGATAGTCATGGTGACAAATTTCAGTGTAACAAAGGGAATTTTGAAATAAAATGTAATTAGGGAAGGGAGGGGAAATGTAGATATTGGATTAGGGTTTTAGGGTTTGGGATATTGAATAGGGTTAAGGAGTTTCTTTTTTTTATAGGGGGTGAGGAATTAGGATTTTAGGGATGTAGTGTAGGATTAATGAGGACGTTTGATGAGTGGATTTGGGGATGAGGAACAAAGGGAAATGGGGAAAAAGAAAAAACCTTGGTAACAAAACTGTTTTTAAAACCTACAACACTCTTTTTATATTGGCAAAGGGAGGCTTTCAAAGTCTTGTTTCGACATCCATATCCATGAACCCACCACATTCACCATCAAAAACTAAGCAAAAGCAATGGAGGCGAGCCTACCTGACAAATTGATGTGAAGATTGGGCGATTTGATGAGCTTTCAACCTATTTTCGGGCTCCAAACTGTAAGCGCCGCACTCATTACCCAATGCACTGCGTAAGGTATATGTGCCGCACTATTTCAACTTTGCACTGACTGGAAATGCTATGTGCGCCGCACAAGTTATACGCGCCACACTGCCTGTTATATGCGCCGCGCAGGTGAAATGGGGACCAATCTTCTCCAAAACGCACAAACTCAACTTGCAATGACTTTCTCCACCTTTGGCATGCACAATGACTTGAAACTTCATTGAAAAACCTTTATATAGACACCAATTTGATTTTTGCCTCTTCCATAACCCACTTTGTTATGTTTTGCAATTGACACCTTTTCAGGATTAATAGAATTTTGACCTTTTTGTTTCCTCCTAAAATTTGGTTGAAATAATGATTTTCTTTGACAATTTTTTGTAAGAATAGCTGAGATATGATCTGACAAAGGAGACTAGGGCTGCGCGTGGACAATTCAAGAACTGAAATTTTTGAAAATTTATTACAAAAATGAAATGTCTACTTACCTTCAAAACAGAGTTTTGAAGAGAAGTCATAATCTATCCGTATAACGATAAAAATCTTTGAGATAACAACCTATCGAGGACCTCCCTCTGGCCTGCTGACTTTATTAAACTTTGTTAAAGACCCAATTGACTTAACCCTAGACCTAATGACCGAAAAACCTGTTATGACCTAGAAACTGAAACAGGACTGCAAATGACTTTTCAAGACTTGATTTTTATGAATAAACTTGAGACAGCAGTGCCAAGCACGAGGGGAATGAGTTACATAGCCCTTTCCATCAGATTTATGGCATGATCCTAATGAAATGCAATTGATCGAAACTGATGGGACACCTAAACATGAAGTGCAAAAAAGAGTTTTGATCTCTGACGGAGGGATAATCAGACCGACTCTAACATTGGCTCTAATGGGGATGGTAGCTCCTCGGAGGTGCCAAGAACAGCAGATCTCTGTAAGGGCTAGATAGTTCCTTCATCCATTGGGCTATGGAGTCATTATTTCAACACAAAACTTTGACAATTTGAGTGGCTGCAGATTTGACTGAAAACCGAAGACAAATTTGACCAAAACTGACTCGATTTTTAAACTAAAAGGACTGATACAACTGACTTGACAAACTTCAAACCAACTAACCTCCATCTCTAGAATTATAGCCTTCGCTGCGGGCCCCAAACTGAAGATGAGAAATTAGTACACATGTGCAATAAAACAGAAGTAAAACGATATATACAATAATGATGAAATGAGCAGAAAATACTCAGAAGTGGTATCGCTTTAGCAGTCGACCATTGATCGGCCCTCCAGGACAACCATCTCCATTCATTTCTTTGAGAAGAAAAGCGCTCTAGCCACGATACACTGCAATCTTGTCAGGACCCTTCCATAAGTTTTCAAATTTTTCGTGCTTTCCTTTGTCTTCATGTCAGGCATCCCATCTCAAAACTACCTCATCTAGTTGAAATGTGTATGCTTTTGCCTTCCTGTCATAAATCCTTTTTATGCACTCCTGCAACTTGAAAGTATTTTGAAATACCTCCTCCCGTGTCTACTGTAAATGAATCATCTGATTAATCCTCCGCTGCATGGGATCTTCCTCACGACTAGCTTCTTGAAGCAATTTGACTACTGGGACAACAAGCGAAGTAGGAAAAACCGTGTCTATCCCGTACACCAACTCGAAAGTAGACATGCCAATAGACTTTTTTTGACTTACCCTATCAGCCCATAGTGCATTCACTAATTTCTTGTGCCAACCCTTTTTAATAATTTCCAGCAATTTCTTAATGATATTAACCAAAGATTTATTAGATGACTCCGCCAATCCATTTCCCTGGGGATGGTATGCGGTTGAATGTCCCAAGCTGATATTTTACTTATAGCAAAACTCAACCATTCCTTTTGACTTTAATTCCGCTGCATTATCTTTGATTAGCTTACTCAGACACCCAAAACGCGGCAAAATATTGGTTTCAAGAAAAGAGATAATTACCGCATCCATGGCTTGTCGAGTAGGAATCGTTTCAATCCATTTTGTGAAGTAGTCCGTGGCTGTCAATATCCATCTATGTTATCCTGACGATGCCAGATGGATTTCTCCAATGAAATCCAATCCCCACTGCTGAAAAGGTGCACTAACTTCAATTGGTTTGAGAGGCAAAGGCTGTAGTTTCTGCTTCCCTTAGAAAATTTGGCATTCGTGACAATTCTTAACAGCCTTATACACATCTGAAAAAAGCGAAGGCCAATAATAACCTACCCTTAGAATCTTATTCGTTGTGGTTTTCCAAAACAGATGGCCTCCGCAGTCTCCTCTATGAAAGTCTTCCACAGCTCTTTTGGCTTCCTCCTCTACCAAACAATTCAATAACATTGCACCAGGGTCTTTCCAATACAATGGAGAATTTAATATGTAGAATTTTGCAACTTTCAATTTCAATGTTCTACTCTTATTTCTAGGCATTCCGAGAGGTGAGGACAAATTCTGAAGCACATATAAAATGTCAGCATACCAAGGGGAAGAAAGAAACATATCAGATAGTTGAACTGATGAACTGTCCTCATCTTCATTGGACATGGCAGCAATCAAATTTATATCTAGAACCTGCAGATTTGTTTTAGCCATTAACTTGGCAAGTCCTTGTCCTTTGATCAATTTGGTTCATTTAATATCCACATCATACTCTAACAACGCAGCGATCCACTTACCCCGTCTTCCTTCTGGATCTGCCTATACCAAAACATCTTTAACTGTTGTGTTAGGAACATATGCTATAATGTGGGAATGTAGTATATACACACGGAAATATTTCAAGGCATTTACAAGTGCAAGTGCTTGTTTCTAAATAATGTTGTATTTCAAAGCTCCATCCCTTATAATCTGATTGAAAAAGGCAATGGGCTTTTCAAGTCCTTCTCTTTTTTGCATTAATACAGCTGCCAAAGTGTGCTCAGAAGCTGAGAACAAAATGAAGTCCTATGTGTAGTCCGGGCTAATTAAAGTAGGGGCTGAAGAAAGAGCTAACTTTACCAAATTGAATGATTTCACCGCCTCTTTGGTCCACTTTACCTGACTGTCCTTTTTCAGCATGCTCATGATTTCTCTAAGATGCTCAGCAAGACTTGGAATGAAACGACGCAGAAAAATCATTTTACCATTAAAGGGCTGCATTTCTTTCTTATTCTGGGGCTGTTCAATTTGTTGGATGGCTTTAACACGTGCAGGGTCAACACGGATGCCATCTTTCGATATGATGTGGCCAAGGAGCTTTCCCTCATCCATGGCAAAAAGACTCTTTTTCGGATTCAGTGAAATGACATATTTTTCGCACTTTTGGAAAACAACTTTCAAATGATATAAATGTTCTTCATCAGAATTTGAAAACACAGTTAAATCATCAAGGTAAACAACCAAAAATACATCCTTCTCGTTGGAGAAAGCCATGTTCATTGCACGTTGAAAGGTGGCTCCTGCATTTTTCAAACCAAACGGCATTTTTGCATAATGAAACGTTCCCCACGGAGTGGTAAACACAGTCTTGTCATGATCATCTTCATGCACTAAAATTTGATTATATCCTGAATAGCCATCAAGTAGTGATATCCTTGATGCTCCAACTACTCACTGCAATATGTGGTCCATTTTTGGCAGCGGATAATTTTTGTTTAATGATACCTTATTCAAATTTCTGAAGTCGATACATAAACAAATCTCACCTTTTTTCTTTCTCACGAGTACCAAATTTGATATCTAATCTGAAAATCGGATAGGCACAATGATTCATGACTTATACAATTTGTTTACCAATTTTTCAATCGATGGTAGAACCTTTGGATTGATTCTCCTCAACTTTTGACGAAAAGGCTTTTGATTTGATTTAATGGGGATAGTATGCTAAATGATATTAATGTCATATGTTTTTAAATCTGAGTAATCCCACGCAAAAGCATTAGAAAATAAAGACAATAACTTCACATACTCTGCCTTTACCTTTGGTGATAATGACTTTGATAATTTTATCATCTTGGGATTCTCAGTTGTCCCAATATTTACCTCTTCAACACCTTTTTCAGTTGGCCTCAATGTTGGGTTACGAGCTTCATCATCTTGGTCAAATAGTTCCTCCAAAGGAATCAATCCCTTACGAATGATGTTATCTTTAAGTTGCAGTACTTCCATTTGATTTATTTGTATATCATCACTATCATCATCATGTTCTGCATCTATGGAGGTGTCTTTGAACTTACCCTTGTTCTGCAGAAAATGATTAATATCCTCATCATCCTGAAAGACTTGCCAATATCGCTGATTGTCTGGAACGGTGGGACAGTGTTTCACATGAATCTCGAACTTGTTGCTGGAATTCATCGGAATTTTTAAGTTGCTTGCTGCCTTAGCAAGTCCATCAGCAACACCATTTTGTATACGAGGCACACATGTCAAGGTATGATAAGAAAATAACTTTAGAATATCTAAGACTGCATTATGGTAGGCTCTCATGCGAGGATGCTTGGCCTGAAACTCACCCTTAACCTTCTTTATCACCAATTCTGAATCACCATAGACTACAATCCTTTTCGCTTTCAGTTTTCTAAGAATCTTAAGGCCAACAATTAGAGACTCATATTCCACTTCATTATTAGAACAATCAAATGCTAACTTGTAGGAACAGACTCTCACTTTTCTTGGAACCTTATCTGTAGCAGAAAATGGACTACGAATCCAAACACCAATTCTAGCACCGTCACTACCTACCGCGCCATCAAAATCCATGGTCCAAAGACCATCTTCATCATCCTCTAAATGCTGAAATTACACCAGCTCTGTTTTTCCTATTTGTTGCCCATTGTCTTTAGCTGATTGCTCCACAGTAGTTTGCTTTTCTCTTCGTTCTCTTTGCAGAACTTCTCTAAAATTCTCAATGATTTCTTGTATATCTTCTGCCTGAACTAATTGACTATCGATATCATTTAAACTATCAGCAAACAACACAAATGACTCTAAGTCGGTATGTACATAATTTACAGGATGATTGATTGGCTTCTCTTTGTTGGTTATCATGTATTTCATCTTCTGCTCTTGATATAACTTTCTCATTTGACCAAAGACTGGAATTGTTGCGTAAGAGAAATCTAACTGTAGTGTACCTTTCAATTTTGCCCCCCAAGATCTTGAAAGGAGCATCCCAAATCGTGGAGGAATGTCTGCCACAACCACATCCATCAAGACATTCTTCGCTGGAATTTGGTCTAAGCTAACAACCAAATCTTTGATGAGTTTGATACACCTCACACGACTAGAATCAAATGAATACAAATCATGATATTTCCTTGTAATGTCTAGTCCCAGCTTTTCCATGATCGCCTTTGGCATCAAATTGTGCGAGGCACCTGAATCGAACATAGCATTGTGCAATATATATTCATGCAACCTCAAACAGATATAAAAGGGAGGAACATCACTGTCAGGGGACTCACCATCTAATGCAGGCCCAAATATCAATTCTAGCTGATAATCTTCAACATTTACCGTGTCAAACATTGGATCAAAATTTAGAATTTTGGAGACTTGACCATGGTAGCTGCTGTTCTTCATGATTTCTGTCAAAGGAATAGATATTTTTAATTTCGAAATTTCGTTTTCCAAACTAAATGCTGAAACTTTTTTGACTTCTTCGACTAAAACTTCCTTATTATCCTTGATTATACTTGTTTGATTCGCTTTTTCTGTTGATGATATTTTACTAGCTGTGGGATCAACTGTCTCTTTTCCTTTCTTCTGTGGTATGAGTGAATCCGTCTTCGGTGCTGTAGCTTATTTTATTTTATGAACTGGATTTATGGGCACATCCTGGTTTATCAATGAGTACTGCTTCTGTTGAGTGGACAAAGCATTCAAATATCCTCTTTGGTAATTAGCTGATTCTTCCTCTAAATCTGCATCATTCGCTAAGATGAAATCTTCATCTTTCTGGGCAGCTGAAATTTCTCCATACTCTTCATCCTCAGTGATGTAAATGGGCAGATCGTCGGGAGTAAAGAATTGATTTTGGTCCCCTACTACATCATCATCATCATCTGAATCTTGACTCACAAAATTATGCAAAAGAGGAGTTTTAATATGCTGCTGGGCTTCCGTCTCTTGTGCTCTTTGTTCACGCTGCTTAATTTTGAACTGGGGCTGCTGCTGGCCACGATAATTTGGATTACAAATCTGTGTTTCTGGTTTATCAAGGTTGATTCTTTTGAACATTTTTTCCATCTCACGAAGCTAGGGGGTTCTGATGCAGACGCTTCCTTTATAGTCACTCTTTTCTCTGCTTTCAACCATGCTCTCTTATCATTCAGATTTTCCTCAACACTAACGGCAATCTTTTGCATATCTTCTAAGGTAGGTGGATCTCTGTCTCGTAGTGAATAAGCCATCTCCGGATCAAAACCATCTGGGAATTTAAGAAGATCTGACTTTTTAGACGGTCTTAATTCATTTGGAATTGCATTATACACTGCATTAAATCTGATAATATAATCCTTAACGGACTCACCAGGATTACGCTTGATGCTGGTATACTTTGAAGTGATTTGCAACAGATCTTTCTTCATTTCCCACTGATCTAGAAACAAAGTCTAAAGTTCCTGTAATGTGTTGATACTCCTTGCCTGTAAAGCCTTGAACCATTTACGAACCTCTCCTCCAAAAGTCTGGGCAAACAATCTCATTGAGACATTTTCTGCATCAATTTCATGTAGGTCCAAAAAGTCTGTCATTCGGAAAATATGCTGCTGAGCTAATATACTCTGTGGTGTGCCATCGAATATAGGAATCTTTCTTTGATAATGAGCAGGCATAGGATCCAAATTGGCCGGCAAAGCAAGAGGTGCCAATCTGGCAGCCATGGCTCTTGGTGGATTTGCAGTCGGCCTTGGAGATGTTAGGGGAGTATGTGCAGCTGAGGTGTGAGGTGTATGAGGAGGCGTTTGCGGAGGAGATGCAGTTTTAGACATGGAAACAGTGGATGAAGGCGAATTGACTAGAGACTTTTGATCAGAAATAATAGGTTGCACAGGGATGGTGGGAATGAAAGGCAGTTTAGTAGGAATTCTAGAAGTGGATGCCGTAATAGAGGATCCAATGGTAGCAGATGCAGTTTCTAGAAAATCAATGATATTTGTAACCTCAATTGTAGTTTGGAGTTGTGTTAAAATAAAATTCTCAATAGACTTATTAGACTTTTCGATTTGTAGAGCAGCAACGAAATCGGGATTTGGAACTATGGAATCAAGAGCATTTTCAGACTTGGTTTTAAACAATGACAGTTCAAACTTTTCATCAAAAGCAAGTTCTTCAAGATATTCAAAAATTGCAAGACATGAATGAGATTTAATCACGGGAGTCACAGAGCTTTCTTGACGAAGGAGTCTTGGAATTAAATTCAGATTTTTGTAGACAGGAGGCAGATTCGGATCTGGATTAGCTCTTGTATGTCTTCTTGAAGCCAGCGTGCTTTGTCAAAAGATCGAAGGAATATAAGTAATTCAGCCTATCGATTTCTAGACTCAATCATCCAAAGGTCTAGAATGAATAAATATACTGGGGTGATTTTGTAAATCAAGTGTTGCATTCACAATCTAACTGGAGATCGACTGAAGCAGTGTTTATCTACTTCCGCTTATGCATGGCAAAAGCATTTCGAAAGCTACCTGGCGTGACTTCAGACTCCGTCTAAGACTCATGAAACAAACACATCAACAAGAAAACCATTAAGATTTAGTTTTTTCCCCAGTATGGTCGCCACTATGTTAGCGCTCAAATCTACCTTAGGCTGAAATAAGGTAAAACTCAAGGCTACATCAAACCACGCTCAGCCTCATAGCTAGCCCTACGAGGACAGGAGACGGCTCTCTCTGGGTCTATCTCGGAAAAGGTAATAAAAAAGGCTCGAGATGACTAAATTTGCAACTGATATTAGGCTAGGTATCAAGTGCAGGGGTTTGATTTGATTTGGGTTTTTAGGGTTTTGTTTAAAATAATGGGAAAGGAAATTTGGGCTCGGGGATGAGGCATAGTTTCTGCAGATATTTGATTGGGGCATGGAAGGCAATCGTTTTGATGCTTTAAAGAAAGTGAGGTGGGTAGATCAGATGGGTGAGGAGATAAGGAGAGCAAGGAAGTCTCAAGGATTCTCCTTAAACTGAAGAAAACATGGAAATTTAAACAAATTCAAAGGCATAGCATAACAGCTATGAATTCCACCTTAATCACTCATTTGTTTTAAATTCAGAAGAATAAGCATGAAAATGATATACAAAACACTGGATAAACTTACAATTACTCAGAGAGGCACACCATCAAAACATAAAGCCACATGAATCCCAAACACTGCTGCAAAACCCTGGTCTTTCCTTTGCCAAAATTGCAGAGATACAATGTACAATAGAGTCTAAGCTGTTCCCAAAAGTCCAACCCTAAAAATGACTTAGAAAATACATAATATAGGCAAGCCAACCCATTCCCTTGCCTCTAGGGGTCGAGCTCATCATCCTAGGAGCTGTTTCAACCAATTCTAAACAAAGCACTATAATCTAAGCAGTCAAAACAACTTGCTTCTATAAGGTAGGAAACTGATTCATTCATTTAATTTTCACTTTTTGGTGAATGAATATTCTAGAACAAGTAACTAAGTGCAAAAATTACATCATGTTCACTTAATTACATCAAAATAAGTCAAAAATTACATCAAGAAGCAAAACTAGTCAAACTGGTCGAATTTCTGAGCTGGAAGGTGAAAATTTGGGCCAAAAACCTCTGTGCGTCGCGCTGATTTCTGTGTGCATTGCGCTATTTTGCTGCTGATTTTGAGACACCTTATGAAGTCCAAATTGGGCTAAGGTTGGCTCGTTGGAAATCCCTACTTGCCTACTTTCTAACCCAAGTGGAATATTTCAATTTAGTGTCCATTTGCCCCTCCAAAAGTGCATTCTACCAAGATTGCTTCCTGTGTGTCCAAAAAGGGGCAGTGAGGTCATTTGTTTGCATGTTTTTTGACCTTTTGGGGATCCAAAACTTGCCCAAATTTCTTGTCCAAGTACCAAAATTCATGATTTCTCATGAAAAATCCAAAACTGCAAGCCATTTGTCATTTGGACCTCCCAATCCTATGCGTCGCGCAAGGTGCACGATGCATATAGAGAAAAAAACTGTTTTTTAACCAAAAAATTTCAAAATGACTGAAAATGCCCTAAATCTCTTGAAATTTGGGCTGGAGTCTCCTTGTCAAGTGTGATGATGAGCTAAAAAGGCCTCGGCCAAAAACTGGAGTGGATCAAGCTTTTTTTGTCGTTTTAGTGCTCTGCTCAACCTCCTTTTTAGAATCTTCATTTTTGCTTTACAGACATGCATACGAGCCCAATAATGATTTTTCATATGATGAAGCATTTCTTTGTCTCTATTGGCCTTTGCCAACAATTTCTCCAGATGAGTGTTAACATGTATGAGCATAGACTCTCGATCAGTCGGTGTCATATCACCAGGTCTCTTTCAGGCCAATTCTCGATCCTCACGGATTTGCCGCAGCTCATAAAGTGTATGTTCATCCTCTAGTTGTTTATTTCGCTACTCTAGATACCTGATGTTCCACATGGCCATTTCCAGCTGGATTTGTGAGGCTTGAATGTTTGTTTCTTGCTCCTTGATAATCGTTTTATATGTGGCCTCCTCTGAATCTGAAGCTGTCTCATCATCATGAATGATAATGAAACCAGATGGCTCACCTGAAGGCCTCTCTGTTAGAAAATTATATATTACGGAGCAATGGAACACATTAAATATTGTAGAAATATAAACACAGAAAATGCATAAAACAAGAGAGAGCTAGATATACGTGGGTCACCCAGTTTGGGCTACGTCCACCCCGAACAGCCAGTCCTTGCTTTCTATTATCCAGCCAAATGAAGAGACACAACCTACAGCAAATCCGCTGTAATATCCTCTGTTTTCTCTTACAGTCTCACCTCTCTGTTTTTCGCTCACACACACAAAATACACATCTATTACATGGCCTCAAATACAATGCCCTCATACAAAGAGAGGGGTTGCCTTCTAGGGCAAAAAACCCTAAACTAAACGTAAGTTCTACCGTCAGATCATCCACCTAATGAATGGACCAGATTGACTAGAAATTACTATTCTTTTACAAGGCAAATTTACATCTGTTTTTAGCTTCGGGGGCACTGCCCCCGAGCCCCTATTGGGGACCGCTGGCCCGCGGACCCCCCAGCCGGGGGGGATCGGCCCCCCGGACCCCGCGGGGGGACAAAGTCCCCCCGCAGCCCCCCGTGTGGAGGGGTGTACAAACTTCCTGGGGTATACATCCGGCTGAAACAAAGACCTCTGGAAAATCATGCTCCACACACAACAATCTCCCACTTGGAGAATGATTGTATCAACTCCATCGCTGCTTCATTTGCTGGACAATGACTCCTCTTTTGGACTTGGTTGTTTCTCATATTCATTATCATCCTTCAAGGCCAATTGAAACTGAGCATGTTCTCAGTTTCTCCCTGGTTACAACTTTTGTTAGCATATCTGCAGGATTCTGGCTAGTGTGTATCTTTTCCAGCTTCAACTGTCCATCTTCCAACAATGATCGTATGAAATGGTACTTGAGCTATATGTGTTTAGTCCTGGAATGAAATGTTGAGTTCTTTGCAAGATGAATGGCACTTTGGCTATCACTACATAATGTGCCTTTATCATGCTCCTTACCTAATTCACCCATAAACCTTTGTAACCAAATCATTTCTTTACTAGCCTCTGTAGCAGCAACATACTCTGCTTCTGTTGTTGAAAGTGCAACAACACTTTGGATTTTTGAAACCCAACTGATAGTTGTTCCTCCAACAATAAATACATGTCCTGTAGTGCTCCTCCTGTTATCTGTGTCACCTGCCATATCTGCATCAACATATCCCTGTAGGGAAATGTTTGAACCACCAAAGCATAATGCTTGATTTGTGGTACCTTTCAAATATCTGAGAATCCATTTCACTGCCATCCAATGTTCCTTTCCCTGGATTGTTCATGTACCTACTTACAACTCCCACTGCATGTGCAATATCAGGCCTTGTGTAGACCATTGCATACATTAAGCTTCCAACTGCTGATGCATATGGAACTTTAGACATATAATCCATGTCTTCTTGGGTATTTGGGTACATTTCCCTGCTAAGTTTGAAATGGCTAGAAAAACGTGTACTAACTGGTTTTGCATTGTGCATGTTAAATCTTTTCAACACCTTTTGTATGCACTCATTCTGAGACAATGTTAATTTATGATTTTTCCTGTCTCTAGTTATTCTCATACCAAGGATTTGTTTTGCAGCTCCCAAATCCTTCATTGCAAATGAATTTGCCAATTTTCTTTTGAGCTCATTTATTTCCTGCATGTTGGATCCTGCAACAAGCATGTCATCTACATACAATAACAATATAATATAGCTGCCATCATTTTTCCTTTTTAGATAAACACAATGATCATAGTGACATCTAGTATAACCTTGTTCAGACATAAACTTGTCAAATTTTAGATACCACTGCCTTAGAGCCTGTTTTAAGCCATACAAGCTCTTCTTCAACCTGCACACTAGTTTCTCCTTTCCTTTCGCTTCATATCCTTGTGGCTGCTGCATATATATCTCTTCCTCCAAATCCCCATGGAGAAAGGATGTCTTTACATCTAACTGCTCAAGATACAAATCTTCAACTGCCACTAGACTTAAAATAGTTCTGATTGAAGTCATTTTAACAACAGGAGAAAATATTTCATCAAAATCAATAACTTTCTTCTGTGCAAACCCCTTCACCACAATTCTAGCTTTGTACCTCTGTTTTCCTCCATCTTCTTCCTTCAGCCTGTAAACCCATTTATTTTGAAATTTAGTTTTACCTGTAGGCAACCTGACTAAGTCCCAAGTCTGGTTATGCATTAAGGAGTTCATATCTTCTTCCATGGCTACCTCCCACTTCTTCCTGCTTTCAACCTGCATTGCTTCTTCATAACATTCGGGTTCACTAGAATCAGTCACCAATAAATAATATAATGAAGGAGAGTATCGTTCAGGGGGTCTACTTATCCTGGTAGATCTTCGAACACCGCTTTCAGGTGTTTGGGGTGCCTGTTGCTGTTGTGGTGGTTGCTGCTGTTGTGGTTGTTGATTATTATTATTTTCAGGCACCTTTACTTTTTCAGCGATTTCATCAAGAACTGTGTATTCCTTGTTTTCTTTTTCCTGTTTCTTTTCCTGCAACTGATTCTTATACAAAACTTTTTAATTGAATATTACATCTCTGCTCCTAATTATTTTGTGATTTTCATAATCATATAAGCGATAACCAAAACCATTAACACCATATCCAATAAAGATACATTTCTTTGACTTTGCCTCAAGCTTTGTTCTATTTTCTTTATCAATATGGACAAAGGCCTCACAACCAAAAGGCTTTAAAATAGAGTAGTTTACCTTTTTACCTGTCCATGCTTCCTCTAGAACACCACCATCCAAGGAACTTGAAGGCCCTCTGTTTATTAGATAAACAACAGTATCTACAGCATCTGCCCAAAACTGTAAAGGCAATCCTGCATGCAATCTCATGCACCTTGCACGCTCCATGATTGTCCTGTTCATCCTTTCTGACACACCATTTTCTTGTGGTGTTCTTGGAACTGTCTTCTCTCTGCGAATTCCATGCTCTGAACAGTACCTATCAAACTCTTTGCTGCAATATTCACCTCCATTGTCTGATCTAAGACACTTCAATTTCTTTCCTGTCTCAATCTCAACCAAAGCTTTCCATTTCTTGAAAGTATCAAATACATCAGATTATTCTTAATACAATAAATCCAAGTTTTTCTAGTTGCATCATCAATAACAGTAACATAATAACGAGAGCCACCGAGAGATGATACCTGAGCAGGTCCCCATACATCTGTATGCACAAGCTCTAATTTTTCATTCTTCTTTTCTTTCCCAACTCTTAGAAATCTGACTCTCTTCTGTTTTCCATAAATGCAATTCTCACAGAAGTCCAAATCAACATTCTTCAAACCCGGCAACAAATTCCTTGAGTGAAGAATATTCATTCCTTTTTCACTCATGTGTCCAAGCCTATGATTCCATAATGTTGCATCTGCTCCTTTGGAGGTTAAAGCATTAACAGAGTTAGAAATACCATTGCATAAATACAATGTACCAACCTTTTCACCTTTTGCTATTGCCAGGGCTCCTTTGGTGACCTTCCAAGCTTTATCTGTGAAAGTTGTCACACAACCTTCACCGCCTAACTGCCCTGTTGAAATCAGATTTTTCTTTAGATCTGGAACATGCCTTACCTCCTTTAGTAGCCATTGGTTTCCATTCTGCTGTTTTACAAGAACCTTACCCATTCCAACAATTTTACAGGGTTTATCATCACCCAAACGAACTTGTCCAAAATCTCCTTGAACATAGTCATGAAAGTATTTCTTATCAGGTGTGGCATGGAATGAGGCCCCTGAATCTACCACCCAGGAATCAGTAATGTTTTCGAAAGAAAGAATGAAAGCATCTTGTAACACCTCACCTGTCACATTTGCTTCATGATTTTTTTCTTGTTGTGAATCTCCTTCTTTTCCCTTCCGAGATCTACAGTCTTTCTTTAGGTGTCCTTTCTTTCCGAATTTCCTGCACACTATCCCCGATCTAGACTTGGATCTGCCTTTCCTTGATTTATTGCGATATCCTGAGCTCTTTCCTCTTTCCATTTTTCTTCCCCTAGACTCTACACTCAAAGAATTTTCGTATGTCTCACCGAAGCTTTTCTGTCACATTTCCTCGCTAAGGATATCACCGACAACATCATCAAACTTTAAAGTACTAGATCCAGACACAGAGTTATTAATGGCCATTACTAAACCATTCCAACTTTCTCGCGATGAGCACAAGAATAATAGAGCTCTAACTTCATCATCAAATTTTACCCCTACAGAACATAACTGACTTGTAATAGTATTAAAATCATTTAAATGATCTACAACAGATCCACCTTTCGACATCTTCATATTAAATGACAATTTCATAAGAAATACCTTGTTTGAGGCCGAGGGTTTTTCATATAGTTTCTCCAATGCCTTAATCAAACCCTCTATCATTGTTTCCTTCAAAATGTTGAAGGCGACTGACGCTGCAAGGCACAACCGTATTGTTCTGAGTGCCTTTCTATTGAGAAGGTTCCATTCTTCATCTTCCATATCCGTCGGCTTCTTTGCTTTTCCCCCCAATGGTAGGTATAGATATTTCTGATACAAATAATCTTCCATCTGCATCTTCCACAATGAGAAGTTTTGGCCGTTAAATTTCTCGACCCTAAACTTACCATCCTCTGCCATTGCTCCCACTCGAACAAGGAACCCTTCTTTCCTGCCAGTTTATCAACCAAATAGACCTTCGACTCTGATACCAGTTGTTAGAAAATTATATATTATGGAGCAATGAAACACATAAAATATTGTAGAAATATAAACACAAAAAAGCATAAAACAAGAGAGACACAGATATATGCGGTTCAGCCAGTTTGGGCTACGTCCACCCCGAACAGCCAGTCCTTCCTTTCTATTATCCAGCAAAATGAAAAGACACAACCTATAGAAAATCCATTGTAATATCCTCTGTTTTCTCTCACAGTCTCACCTCTCTGTTTTTCGCTCACACACACAGAATACACATCTATTACACAGCCTCAAATACAATGTCGTCATACAAAGAGAGGGGTTTCCTTATAGGGAAAAAATCCCTAAACTAAACATAAGTTCTACCATCAGATCATCCGCCTAATGAACGGCCTAGATTGACTAGAAATTACTATAATTTTACAAGGCAAATTTACATCTGTTTTTAACTTTGGGGGCGCTTCCCCTGAGCCCCTTCTGGGGGACCGGTGGCCCCTGGACCCCCCAGCCGGGGGGGATCGGCCCCCCCGGACCCTCATGGGGGGGACAAGTCCCCCCTGCGTGGAGGGGTGTACAAACTTCCTGGGGTATACATCCGGCTGAAACAAAGACCTCTGAACAATCATGCTCCACAAACAACACTCTCCTTATGCTTGGGCTTCTTACCCTTGTCTTGTACCTGTGGTGCTGATGTCGGAAGCAAGGCCCCTTCCATGCTAGGTGGAGATAACACTCGCTTTGCTGCTGCGAACAAAGGTCTAGTGCCTCTCTGATATGTGATTAAAATAGGCCTGGTCTCATGATGCTCATACTGCTTAGAAGTTTCACCCTCGTGTTTCACCTCTGATACTCTACTTGAAGCTCTGAAAAAATCACGAGAGATGAAATCATCCCAAGCGATGCCCTACAATCCAAGCTGATGAACCACCAAAATCTTGATGAGCGCAAAATGATAGACATTGTTAAGTTGCTGCTGACGGGTTTTCTACTGTACAAAGGTGGTCATCCTCTCTATGTTCCGGCAGATGAAATATGGAAGGTTCATCATCCGCACCCTGGTGAAATGCATGATTAACCTGATGTGATAAGCATAAAGACGAGAGAATCATCCCTCACAACTGAAATATTTCATGATCAATCTCACGAGTGGAGCATATTCATATTTCAGGTACCTGAAAAGGAACACTCTTTTAAGCTGCCTCAAGGAATTGGGTTTGATATATGGCTCATAATGTTGCTTATCAATCTGTTGTTTTTTGTGCCATAATTCACCAATATTTGCTATACCTGTTGCTAGCGAAATAGTTTCCGGTGTAAGAGTAAAAGTGACCCCAGCCAAGGTAACTTGGTCTCTGTGCAATTGCAAGACAAAGAGATGAGCCAATTCATGATGAAACTGGACCTCAGTTACCTTTTGACAAACCCCATAGCATGTCTGATGCTCAAAACACTGCATGGCAAGAGGAGAGGCATGCAGCTCTATGAGGCTGATGGGTTCTTCCCTGACATGTTTGCCACTTTTCTGAGGCCTTCGGGATTCTTGTTCTCTCAAGAGAGAATCACTTTCGGTCTCTGCCTCATATTCAGATGAGTGACCAGGTGACATGACTGCTGATATATAAACTGCTTTGAATGAAACTGTGTGTGCAATTGACTGTGAACTGCTTTTTACTATAAACAATGTTGTGACCAAGGGGAAACAAATGTATAAGGGAATGTTAGGAAGGGGAAAATATCAGGGAATAAGGGAATTTTGAAATAAAATGTAATTAGGGAAGGGAGGGGAAATGTAGATATGGGATTAGGGTTTTAGGGTTTGGGATATTGAATAGGGTTAAGGAGTTTTTTTTTTTTATAAGGGTGAGGAATTAGGATTTTAGGGATGTAGTGTAGGATTAATGAGGGGATTAATGAGGACATTTGATGAGTGGATTTGGGGATGAGGAACAAAGGGAAATGGGGAAAAGGAAACAAACTTGGTAACAAAACTGTTTTTAAAACCTACAACACTCTTTTTATATTGGCAAAGGGAGGCTTTCAAAGTCTTGTTTTGATAGCCATATCCATGAACCCACCACATTCACCATCAAAAACTAAGCAAAAGCAATGGAGGCGAGCCTACCTGGAAAATTGATGTGAATATTGGGCGATTTGATGAGTTTTCAACCTATTTTCAAGCTCCAAACTGTAAGCGCCGCGCTCATTACCCAATGCGCCATGCAAGGTATATGCACCGCGCTGGTTCAACTTTGCACTGGCTGGAAATGCTATGTGCACCACGCAAGTTATATGCGCCGCGCTGCCTGTTATATGCGCCGCGCAAGTGAAATGGGGACCAATCTTATCCAAAACTCACAAACTCGACTTGCGATGACTTTCTCCACCTTTGGCATGCACAATGACTTGAAACTTCATTGAAAAACCTTTATATATACACCAATTTGATTTTTGCCTCTTCCATAACCCACTTTGTTATGTTTTGCAATTGACACTTTTTCAGGATTAATAAAATTTTGACCTTTTTGTTTCCTCCTTAAATTTGTTTGAAATAATGATTTTCTTTGACAATTTTTTGCAGGAATAGCTGTGATATGATCTGGCAAAGGAGACCAGCGCTGCGCCTGGACAATTCAAGAACTAAAATTTTTGAAAATTTATTACAAAAATGAAATGTCGACTTATCTTCAAAACAAAGTTTTGAAGAGAAGTCATAATCTATCCGTATAACGATAAAAATCTTTGAGATAACAACCTATCGAGGACCTCTCTCTGGCCTGCTGGATTTATTAAACTTTGTCAAAGAGCCAATTGACTTAACCCTAGACCTAATGACCGAAAAAACTGTTATGACCTAGAAACTGAAACAGGACTGCAAATGCCTTTTCAAGACTTGATTTTTATGAATAGACCTGAGCCAGCAGTGCCAAGCACGAGGGGAATGAGTGACACAACCCTTTCAGTCAGATTTATGGCATGCTCCTAATGAAATCCAACTGATAGAAATTGATGGGACACCAAAACATGAAGTGCAAAAAAGAGTTTTGATCTCTGACGGAGGGATAACCAGACCGACTCTAACACATGTCTGCATACCTCTTCTGCCTATCCTTTATTGCCTTAAGAGTTTTCTAATCAACTGCATTTCTTGTTCCATGTCTACCAACATATCTGGTCCAATCAATATCCTGCTAACCGGATCATTCCAACTGATGGGAGTGTTATAACTCTGCCCATACAATGCATAAAAAGGACTCATCCTCAATGACTCTTGATAATTGTTGTTGTATAAAAACTCAACCAAAGGGAGATACTCTTCCCCCTTCCTCTATTGATGCATCACATACATCCTCAACATGTCCTCTAATATCCTATTGACCCTCTTTGTCTGTCAATCTGTCTGCAGGTGATAAGTTGTGATGAAGGCCAACTCTATGCCTAGACCTGCAAATAACTTCCTCCAAAACTTGGAATTGATTTACGCATCCCTATCTGACACAGTATTCTTTGGGACACTATGTAGTCTAACCACATCTCTGATGAATACCTATGCCACATCACTATTAAGACTGTAGACTTTATGAGAATGAAGTGTGCCACTTTTGTTAAAATGTCCACAATGACCTTATTATGAAGTCCATGGAAATAACCTCCCATTTCCATTCCGGAATCATGATTGGCTGTAGAAGTCCACTTGGATTTTTACACTCTACCTTCACTTGTAGACAATTGAAACATTTAGCGACAAACTTTGCTACATCCCTCTTCAAGTTTTGCCAATAGTAAGATCTCTTCACTGCGATCGGTGTCTTATGGTAACCTGGGTGACCTAAATATGATTTCACATGAATCTCCCTTAAGATCACCATCTTCAGATCACTGTCATCCGACACATATATCATGTCTCGGAACCTAACCAATCCATCTGCCGTAAAACAATAATCCAAGCCCTGTGCACCTGCACTTGTACCTATATCACTACCTGTACCTATACGTGTGCCATCACATGTACCTGTACCTATGCCATCACCTATACCTGTACCACTACCTGTACCTGTACCTGTGCCATCACCTATACTTGTACCTATACTATCACCTGTACCTGTACCTCTTCCTGTACTCTGCTGCAACCTATGCACAATCTCCATCTATCTAACATCCTGTTATCCTGCCTGCAAGATCTTGTCCTGTAAATATGTCTCATAAGAGATCATAGACGCTAAGTGATTCACCTGTAACCACCTACTAAGATAATTTTCCACTCTGTTCTCCTTGCCTTTGATGTACCTGATCTCGAAGTCAAAGTCACTGATTGTGGCCAACCATCTAGCTTGTATGGAATTCAAATTCGGTTGGTCAAACAAATACCTCAACCCAATGTGATCACTCATAAGAACAAACCACCTACCAAGAAGATAGTGCCTCCACATCTTCAGTGCATGTATAATCTCTACTAACTTGAGATCATGCATGGGAAAGTTCTACTCATTCTCGTTTAGTTTTCGAGACTCATAACATACCACCTGTTCATATTGCATAATGACTCCACCAAGCCCTCTCCTACAAGAATCTCTACATACTACAAGCTCTTTGTCCAGATATGTAATCTGTAGTATTGGTGCATGTGTCAGCAACTACTTAAGCTACTCAAAGTTAGTATCACACTCCTCAATCCATTATAACTTATTACCTTTCCTCTACAATGATGTAATGGGATAAGCAATTTGTGATAAGTTCCTGATGAACCTCCTATAATAGCCTGCCAGACCCATGAAAGATCTCACCTCATCCACACTCTTAGGAGATACCCACTCCATTATGGCCCTTATCTTCTCTGGATCTACTTCCCTCTTTGGAGACAACATGTCCCAAGTAGTGTACCTCAGTCTGAGAGAAGCTACATTTGCTAAGCTTAGCTTACAATTGATGTTCTCTCAACAACCTCAACACTGCTGCTAAGTGCTCAGCATGCTCTTCCTCATTTCTAGAATATACCAGTTTATCATCAATGAACACAGTAATAAACTTAGCCAGATATGGACGCAACCCACTATTCAACAAACACACAAATGTAGCTGGAGCATTAGTTAAGCCAAATGGAACAACAACAAACTCATAATGCCCATACCTGGTCCTAAATGCAGTCTTGTAAATGTCCTCCTCTTTGATGTGTACCTGATGGTATACAGATCTCAAGTCAATCTTTGAGAATAGTATTACTCCCTTCAACTGATCTAACAAGTCATGAATCCTCGAAAAAGGGTAACTATTCTTGATAGTCACTTTGTTCAACTGCCTATAATCAATGCATAATCTGATGGTACCATATTTATTCCTTGCAAAAAAGATCGGTGCACCCCAAGGTGATACACTTGGCCTAATGTATCCCTTGTCCAACATTTCCTTCAGCTACAATTTTAACTCAACTAATTCAAGTGTGCTCATCCTATAAGGTGCTTTTGATGCTGGAGCTGCCCCTAGCACTAACTCAATAGAAAATTCTACCTCCCTATGAGGTGGAAAATCTATAGTGTCTTCAAGAAATAAACCCCTAAAATGTTGTAAATCTAGGTACCTATTCAACGCATATGAATCCTCAACCTCCTTACCCTTACCACTATAAATATGTACTGCAAATATCTTTCACCCTTTCCTACAACTATGCTTTGCTTGCAATATAGCTATCACCATCCTAGATGTAGCTTTATTCTTACCTTGCAAGACTCTTTGTTCTCCATTGTCATGAACACATTCAATGGCCTTGTCATAGCAGTCTACCTTGGTTCTAGGAAGATACAACCAATTCATGCCCAAGAACTTACTGTATGAACCCAATGGTAATACATTTAGATGTGTTGTTGTAGGCATACCATTTAGGTCAAATTTGCAAGCTCTTGCATAATGATGCATTCACTTCTTTGTACCTGTAGCCAACTGCACTAACCAATATTTTGCATGCAATTCCTTACTCAATCCACACTTATCTACCTAGTCAGAACTAACATAACTATAATTAGATCTAGGATCAATCAAAATAGAAATAATTTGATCACAAATCTTACCATCCATCTCAATGATAAATTCATGATGCTCTACTTGTTTTTTATCCAAGGCTACATAGATACGTGGAATACTCTGACCAACATCGCCAACAGTATGTGCCTCCTATGCACTGTATATCTTAGGCCTACCACTCTTGTATTGTGGACAATCCCTCCTGTGATGATCTCATCCACAAGTCCAACATTGCGCGAGCTCCTTATTATGCTCTAATATATGTGTCCATGTCCTCTATCTGATGCGTTGAACCTATTAAGGGGTGAAACATTATCCTTGTTACCAAATCCCACGGCCTTACTCGCTTCTTGTCCCATTTTCCTTTTTTCTTTGTTTTACCTCTCCGATCTGGCTTCATTTCAGTTCGGCACTTCGATTGTTCATCGTAATGCTTCAGTTTTTGGATAGCCTGCTCTAATGATCTAGGCTTTTCGAACTAAATCCTATCTTTGAATGCAACGAGTATCCCACTAACAAATATCTGAATTTTAGCCTTCTCCTCCTTGAGGTAAGGCACATACATCAATAGTTCCAAGAACTTACTGGTGTAGTCATTATCTATCATGGATCCCATATTTAGTTCAGAGAATTATTTTTACCTATCATTGAATTATCTCTCTCACAAATACTTCTTCTTGAATATCCGCTCAAATTCACTCCAGGTCAGATCTTCCTCATTTATGTCCTTAACATTCTTCACGTCTTCCTACCAGATTTTTTCTTTACCTTTAAGACTGAAAGTAGCCACTCTATCTTTCATGTTCTTCGAGTAGTCATGCAACCTAAATAATTTCTTCATACGAAGCATCCATGCCTCTGCATCATGTGATCTCTTTATCTCGCCATCAAAAGTAGGTGGCTTTGCCTTCTTATATTCTTCCAGCAGGTATCCCCTATCATTCCTCCTATAAGGATGATACTAATGATGATCATAGTGCCTATCTGAATCAAAACTAGAATCATACCTGTGGCTATCCCTTCTCCTCTCCGAAATTTCCAATAATCTTCCATCTCTAATTGTATCATTTGTATATGATTGAAGACGACCATACAATCTACTATCATATGCCCCATTAGTTTTATCTTCTTGCCCATGATTGATCTATAGTGGTCCTTATCACTACAAATCTGACAAGCTCTTAAGTATTATTGCATTCACCTCTACTAAATTTTCCTGTGACTGTATGATTCTATCATTCTCTACCTTACAATTTCCTATCTCCTCGTTTAAACTTCTCAATGTAACTTCTATGTCATAGGGGTTCCCAACACCATACTGCTCTTCAGATTCGTAGGGAGAGTCTCTATATTCAACCATCTTGCTAGCCATTTGATATTTCTTCCTGTAAGCATAATATGTTAGATAAACCAAATCACAATAAACTAATGTGCCTTAGTATAGCTCAGGGAGGATACTTGTCTCCAAGATTACTAAATCAGCGTGATACATGTATAACATAATCATAACAACATATAGACATACGCGATTAAATGTATCAACTCATAAACATTACTCTAAGTAGGAACCAGTCATCCATGCAAGTCCATATCAAAAATGCATGCTATGACATCATGCATGAAAACAACCATTTCTCCATTATACACATTGCCACATGCAACCAGAAATATGCATAAGCAATGCCAACCCAACTACAAATATGCATAACCACATGTAGTCAAACATAATCAAGCAGTTCTTGTAATCAACCTACAATATTGATGCATGTAATCAAAATATTAAAAAATCTAACCTAACATACAAGGATGTAAGTAGGCACCGTGAAATCAACATGTAAGTGACATATAATCCATACACAATCTGTCATATACTCATTTCAAAAACATTTCATGAAATCAATAAAAAATTATCCATGATTAACATACTACAACCCTAATCCGACATCAAACAGTTGCAATAAGTATATAAGTGTAAGAGACAGACATGAAATTGACATGCATGCATGAATAACAAATAGCTCGTCCAGTCCGAGGGGTGAAAAATGTTATGATACCACTCTGTAACATTTTACACCTAATTTCCATTATTTTTATAAATAAATGTGCCAAAATTCCTTTTAATGTGTTAGCCATTGCCTTTGCCAATTTCCTTACCCATAAACAACCAAATGAAGACCCCTAGGATGTCTTTCCGAACATTCATCTTGGAATAAGTGTCTCAGTCATCCGTGGTTATTGTTTTTAACATTTATTAAATGGAATTTTCACCAGGATTATTACAGTAAAACACCAAGTGAAATTGAATGGTAGGCCAAGAAATTGATGATGATGGAAGAGATAAATCAAGGCTCATCGTGCAGAAGTAGGTTGATAAAAGTGGCAATCACAAGGGATAAAGTGTGGAATCCTCCTAGGGCATGGCCATAAATATTATGAAGAAGAGGACATGAGGCTCAAATTCTAGGTCATGGTAGGTCAAAAGAAGGAATTCCAAAAAGACTATAAAATAGTTGCATGGACATCAAAAGGACAAGGAGGTGCTAGCTAGGGTATCCGTGATCAAGTGAGCTCTACCACCAAGATACGATGTGCATAACGAATAAAGGCTAATGTTGCAACTTGATGGGATTGGGCATAAGGCCAATGATGGCACTGGCAGTCAATAATGCTTCGATGATGGAAACATGACCTACCTCTATATGCTAATAAGAGGAAACATACCTCAAGCCCAATGGATGTCACAATAAAAATGCCACTCTATCATGGAAAAACCATCTAGAAAGACTGGACCCATGGTTAAATCACATAATGAAATAAATAAACATGGATGAGATAAAAATAGGACCATATCCTTTTTGAATTTGGATTTTATATTTTTTTTTTGTATTTTTTGGCATAAATAAGCCATGCCAAACACCTGTATCACACACCAAACCAAAAAGGGTAAAAACATCACACTCCTATGTATAGTATGTACAAGTGCAACAAGGTCCAATAGGTCATGCTAATGTGTGCCCACATTTGGTCATAGGCCAAGGATTTTTATACATGAACTCAGGAGGGTCAACGTACCATATGGTTCATCAATATGGGCCCATGCCAAATGAAGTAAAATTTCCCAATCTAGAAAGGTTTACCATGCGAGTGGCATTCTAACATAGTCACGCTCTCAAAATTAACTTCATGACAAAATGGAGCATCAAGACATAAAGGGGCTTCAAGGCACTCGTCAATAGGTGGAGAGGAGTTGGACACTTCGTTTTCAAGTTTGGTAGCATAATCCCAAGACATGACTCAATTCATGGGTGGAATTTCCAAGGAACACTGAGGAGATGTCCCCTTGGTTAATTCAAGATTTTCTTTTCTAATCTCTACCTTTTCCAAATCAGGGAGACTAGAGGCGAGAAGAGGATTAACCTTCCTAAGATTATCAATGGATAGATCGATGACCTCCAAGTTGACTAGAAAGGGAGGTTTGTCATTGAGGGATTCATGTGGAACAAACATATTGACACCTCATGTGGGAAAAGGGACTTGGTCATATTCCATATTGGGATGGATTTTCTAACCAACATCAGGAGGTACTAATGGCACTTCCAAGGAGGAAATCTCTTCCATTAAAGGTGGCATAGGAGGCTCACTAGCTTGACCATCTTCCCTAAGATCATGAGACACCACCCAAGGATCAAGAGGTCTATGGGGTCCACAAGTGTCGGAAGAGATCACATGCATAGGAGCTTTAGAAGAATATGAAAGAATGCCAAGAATTGGTAATGAGGAAATACCCCAATAAGGGATGAGATTTTGAATGAGGCCACACCGACACTATGATAATGACTAGGCTTATCTCCCACAAGGGTGACTGAGGTCCCCCGTAGTGGAAATTTGGGTTGATGGCATGCAATAATCTAGGTGGTCAATGGTTACAAAATTTCCTTCATGAGGAAAGAAAGGGACACAAAATACAGATGAAACAACTATGGTCATGGCATAGAACCAACTACGCCTAAGGAGTAGGTTATAGTCCAAAGGAGCATCGACAACTTCAACATCGACATAGACAATTTTTTCCCCTAACTCGATGAAAAAATTGGGAATAACCCCCTTAGGCACAAAGTAATGTGCATCAAAGGCTTGAAAATTGGTATTGGACTTAGCAAGCACTAGAGAGCCAGTATCCTTCAATCCTGATCCTAAAATGACACAAGTGAAAGAGCCTTCATCCATGAAAGTGCAATGAATATTCTTATGGAAGATACACACGATAATCTGAAAAGTGATCTGATGGGAAATTCAAATATAATCCTTATCATCATTAAATGCAACAAGACTTGAGTTAGATAGATAAAATCCACCAATCACAGACATTAAGGCCTTGCATTGTTGAGAGCAGCTTTGAAAAACTTCCAGAGAAGACATGGCACAAGGAGCCTTGGCAAGATCTTAAACAATATTGTAATGCTTAGTGGTCAGGGCAGAAGGATTGTGTGTTTCCTTACAAAGATCACCCTTCGGGGGCAATAGACAAGTTCCACATGCTTATCCAAAGAGAGAGGTCCATTGGAAATAGGTGGAGTTGGTGAGTCCTTCGAAGAAGAATTCGACTCAGGAACATCATATGATTTAGCTCACATGGTCACATTCACATATTCCTTGCACATAAATACGAATGACCTATGGGTAGAATGAGAAAATGACCCCTTATGGCCCCCTTGCGGAGGTGGAGGACGTTGAGAAACCATCTATTGCTGAGGTTGCATAGGGAATGGATGAGTCGAAATAGAAGGTTGTTGAGTGGATGATAGTGAAAGGAGCCTATGGCCTTCATCCATATAAGGTCACTCATGAGTGAGGTGATGGCCTTAATAGATTTTGCAAGGGAATTTGAATTTACAATGACATTCATTGGTGCCCCCTCCCCGATTTGAAGGGTTGATTTAGGTTTCCTGATAATTTTGGTTCTTTTGATTATTCTTCTTGTTATTATTTTTACCACTAGATTGTTGTTTGTTCTTTGTTTGAGTGGACTTCACCATAAGAACGTCGATGGATTTCTCAGAGGATGGCTCTTTAGCAGAACTAGATGCATTTGTTAGGGCTTGAGATATAATGATCAAGTGTCTGAGTTGAGCATCAAGTTGGCTCACAGAATCAGAAACAAACCCAATCACACCATCGACATGTGAACCAGGAGCCAGTTTAGGAGGGTCAATAGAAGGCCTAGAGGAATTAGGAAACATTTCGTATAGCATACAAAACCTGGAATAGATAAGATCCAATTGTTGGGAATCTAAAATGGATTTCTCCTGGGGAACAACTTGAAACATGGACACATCCTTGCCAAGCTGGGGTCGGAGAGAGAGAATGAAACATTTATGTAATATTTCATCAGATAACTTGGTTCTCACCAAACTCTTATGATGACACCACTCATGAATGTGATCAGAAATTAGCGTGGCATTATATTTCTTGAGATTTTATCAGATTCGATATCATACCGAGTAGGTAATTGGAAGTGTTTTAAGAAGGTTTGAGCTAAGGAGGAAAAGTCACTGTAGGATGCAGTATCTAACTTGATATACCACTTTGCGGCATCCCAGTTTAATTTACATTGGAACAAGTGAAGTTTAATAGAATCTTCTACCAAATTATTAGAGGAACACCATTGGTAATAGGTGGTATGTGGGTGGATGAATTCTCCCCAGGCTTCCCTTCAAGATTGTGAGTATTGGATGGAAATTTAGCGAGCATGGGTGGCCAATAGGGATCATAAGGGATAGGGTCATTAGTCAAATTTTCCAAATATGGTAAATCAAGAGAAGATAAGAACAAATTGTGGAGTTGTATAAATAGATCATAGGCAAGAGAAGCCCCTGACCAACATTTTGGTCCCCCTATGTACGGATTGCGGTGCATGGTGTGCTGGTTAAGGAATGGGTTCACCCCGACATATGATTGTTACAGGATAGAGTTATTGGTGTAAGGATTCAACCCCCTGAGGGTACGTGCTCCCAGAGAGCAAAGGACCCCCAAGAGCATGACTGCTCATAGGGTTGTAACCAAGAGGATAATACGAACCAACCTAAGTGGTGGGATTGACATAAGGAGAATAACCAGTAGAAGTGACTGTACTAGCAACATGGCTGCCTCCAAGTAAACTAGCCTATCCAAGATGGTATTGGTAGGTGGTGCCCCTCCAAAAAACAAGCTATACCAGTGTTGTGACATGTTAGAAGAAACATTGACCCCATGTTAACTAGGAACTACTGATGACCCCTCCCACATATTTCCTGAAGTAATCATGCCTAAATAAGGAACAAGAATCGTTGGTTGACAAAATTTCAGTGAAAACACTACTGATCCTACTGGCTGACTAGGATGAGGCACCATGGTCAACATAGGAGAAGGTGTTGGAATGGAAACATTCGAGAAAATTGCAGTAGCTATAGATGATATTGGTGGAATTCCCTAAGAAGAGGTGAAAGATGTGGATGAAGGAGTAGGTATTGCCACACTAAGAGGCAGAAATGATGACATTGTAGCTGTCACTATCGACACATAGGATAAAGAGGTCTCAGATTCTGCTATAGGATAAACGAATGAAAAAGGTACGAAAGTATAAGCAGGTGTAGAACTATTAGGTTTCAGCTGCAACAACTCAGGTCCCTATGGGTCGGTCAATAATGGATTTGCAAGAGAAACATAATCATCTACCAAAGTCTCAATAGAGATCACATCACTACCATAAGGACCAGGCATAGACTCCAAAACTATGTCTTGATCTAAGTCTTGAGCATCGACAGGCACTCTTCATGGAGGAGTCATAAGTCCACTGCGTTTAGGAGAAAAATTGTGAACACATTGTGACTGATGGCGAATAAATTCATCCAAGGTGAAAAAGTATAATTTAACACAATTATGTTAGTGCAAACACCCTAAGGCAAAAACTATTGACTTAGACTAAACATCACACACTAGAAATGTCCTAAAAGATAGCACATGCAAACCAAAATACAAAGAAGTTGGCGGTGGAATAGTTATACTAGTGACCTGCTTCCTAACCCTTTTAGCTATAAACTTAGTACAAGTGCCATTATTAGCCATGGGGCACCCTCTGAGATGACTAAGGGAGTATGACTAATATATTCCCTAGGTACAGAGAAGACGAACCCAACCTTGCACCTGTGTATGAGCGCTAAGAGATAGGCCACTATGGTTACCACCAACAATAACACGACTTGGGGGGACAGTCGCAGGACAAATCCACACGCAAGGGAAAGACACTTAACTCAAAGAACTAATACCAAAACCCCCTTGACATTTTCCTCCCAAGTGGTCCCCAAGTGCTACAACAAGTCTTAATAACACCGTTTATATGTGTGCAAATTCCGCTATATCGCGCCACCCAAAATTAAGTGAAATGGGTTGTGTCACCCCCCCTAGCCCAAGTGTGACCTTGTGCTTAACCCTCTTGTTAGAAGGGCTTCCAAGAATACACTACTACAAATGGATATAACTCCCTACCACAATTTGCTATGTTTGTTTTGTAGTCTTGGAGCAGTTGAATCACACACATATCTCCAAGACCCTAGCCTAAGATAGTGTTGGTGTACTACTAGTAAAAATAAAGGATGAGTCTAGTTAATTTTAATTATCATGTTGATTTTAAGTGGTTGTTATTTACATAGTTGGGATGTGGCATGAAACTGAAATGATTTGAATGAATCTTTGTTAGTAACCCTGATGTAACTATATTAAAATTCTAATTTTAGTTTGATGAATTTTGACTACTGGAGGGTAAGAATTTTTACACACAACACACCAATGCCTATAAATGCACCCCTCACTAAATTCTAATATGCAAATTATCCCAATTTTTTTTTTTTGTATTGATGACCCAAAAACCATCTGAAATGGAAAATCAAGGTAACCAAAAAGAGACCAAAACATTTTTCCGAAGAAAGAAAGAAAATCACTCCAAAATCATCACAAATAGGAAAACAAATCCAAATAAACAAACACACTCAAAGGGATCAAACCGAAAGCCAAAAGTGAAAGAGGGAAGGCAATCTCAACAATTATAGGGTTGTATCACTATGCCTCAACTAAGGCCAATGTTCTACAAAGGTTAAAACCAGACCCTAGAGGAAGGAAGGCCTAAACAAGATCAGATGAGGGTGATAAGTGGTTAGTCCTCGTATTGCACCAAGAGTGTTACAACTCCCAAGGGCTCCTCAAATCTATTTATCAACCCAATTTTCCTACAAACTTCTAGGTGAAAGTTCTATATTCATAGTAGATGGGATTCTACTCATGCCACCCTCAATGAGGACATTTAATCAATAGTGTTCCAAGACCCTTTCTCCTACTGAATTAGAATTAAATCTAGTTAATGAAGGTTCAATTTAGAAGCTAAGTCTAACTATGAAAAGGAAAATCTTATTAACTTCAACTTTCAAATGAAATAGAAACAATTCATGAAAAGGAAGAAGCTAAAATACTTGTAGAAAGGAAACTACATTATCTTGCAATCATCCATCTAGTTATCATGTCTACTTGCAACAAAGAAGGTAACCTACCAAACCATAATTCGAGATTCTATATACTATCTAACTACCTCACACTTGCATGTAAATCATTCTATTTTTTTTTAATCTGTGATAAGGAAACTAGAACTATATTGTTTTTCCACTGAAGGAAAAGGAGGGTTTGGAGTGGACTAGGAGCTCCCCTTGATCGTCAAGTCACAATTGTGCGTAAATATCCTTCTAAACTAATTCCAAATTGTAACAAAGCTAAAAACTGGTGAGGAAACATACTACTATAGGTGTGTTATAAGAAGCTACTATCAGTGCCCTCTATTGCTACAAGAAGGCCTCTAATGCTATAGGAGGGATGCCGAGAAGGTTTAAGAGGTGGAAATTATGGTTTCAGGGTATGGAAAGGTGGATGGAGGTTGAGGTAGATGATTGAAGGATGGTAAAAGCACCTATCCAAGCTCAAAGCCTTTCAAAGGCTTGTTTTCACTATAATATTTGCTCTCGATGATCCTAGGAAAATGATCTCATGAACATAATGTTTAGGACAAAATTTGGGGTTCACAAGAGAAGGCGAGGAAGTCTAAAATGGAGGTGGTGAATGTTTCCTTTCCTGTAGATTTAAACATCAATACAACCATCACATGTATATACCCATTTATTATTGACAAAATGAAGCAACTAGTCGTGGAAAAGGTGAGTTGAATTTAAATGTCATATAATCTATGCCAAAGCTCTAATCTACTCAACAAACCAACTCCTAAACAACAACAAGCACATGCAAAATAATATGACTAACACAAATCTTCTTCCAAGGAATCATAAACATAATACTTTTGGACTATGGTTGTAAATCCTTATATTCATGCTCTCATGTGAGAGATGAGGTAGAGCCTACAGTCACAGATTTTTGATGGATTATTCACTACTAAAATGGAAGAAACTAATAAGTACTCTAAACTAAAAAGGGAGACAAATACACAAGATGGACCTAAGACACTAGGGTTGGTATGAAACCTAAGAGCCTCAGCCCTCTGGAACTACCTCAATGATGAATCAATAAGAAACTTCTCATTATCATTAAATCAATGTATAATACGTCACATAACAGCAAAAAAAAACAGCACCAAGTTCTTGAGCTTAATAGCTACCTAACTGAAAACAAAACTCAGATCCTAATGATCTCTTTTACATGCTTATTTATACAATAGGTTGGCTACTAGAAGATCCATAGAAAATAGGAATATTTATCTCCCTCAACTTGAGAATGGTGGATCTTATTCCTCATTACTTGCACTTGCTTGGCTGCCAATGACCTCGAGCCGATGATAGAGAGAGAGAGAGTTGTGATATTAGGATGATTGAGGGAGTTAAATAGATGGAAAACCCCCTTTATTCTCCCTTTTTGTATACTCTCAGCCCCTCCATAGAAATCATCTCAAAAATTTCTCCATTTCCTGCAATTAAACCATATTAGGCCACATGACATAACAAACATCTTTTATCCTTCTCACTAAGCATAATATAACAAAAAATGTGAATATATGTGAGAAAGAGATAGTTCTAAAGCCAGAGGTTGGCATCATGACCCTTATAATGTACCTATTAATGAGCCCCATCATCAACCCCTACTGAAATTGTTTCTCATCCTCTGAGAAACACATTCATCCATGTGTATCTCTCATGGCCATAGTGGCTTCCCTAACATCCCAAGGCTCCTCAAATGGTTTACCTTCTTGGGGATAGAAACCTACTTTTTTCTCTATTTATGTCCACTCCTTCTACTCTTCTACTCCATCTCTTCCTTCCTGCATGCCTAGAAGCAAGGTTGGATAGAGCTTGAGTCCTATCCACTTGACTTTCAACCTTTGCATGATCCTCTTGTATAAGGGTGTTCTCTCTAAGGAACTTCTTAGCCTTTTAGGAGAGTGATATTCTTTGATTTGGAGGCTGTGGGGTAAGGCATGCCATCTCCTCTGGTAGGCTTGCAGTATTTATGTTCCTAACAACATGAATACGTCTTCAAAATGTAGGATGGCTTGTTCATTGTTGGAAAGGTATTTAGTTTCTAAATCAGAATCATTAGAGATTATTCCATGATTTCTAATGATAATCATTGGACTCACTAGCTCTTCCCTAATATACAATGGTACATTTTCCTCCTTTGCCATTACTCTTTTCACTTCCTCAACTCTTGCCTCATCATGAGTCATCCAGGATGCCAAGGCCATTAGCTGTGTATCTCCGAATCTTTCATTGGGATCCCAAAATTTCATATATGTCAAATTGGGTGGTGTATGTAAAATTCAACCAATTTTTCTTTTTCCTCCATGTTAGCTTGATTTTGAAATTCAATCAACTATTTGTAATACTTAAAGGGCATAGATCAATGTTGTCCTAAGGTTTAGATTTGGAATTGCGACCTCTGTTCTTTGAGAAAAAGGGCATAGGAATTTCATGGTTTCTTGCATTATAATTACTCCATGGAGAGGCTTACAATGGTGGCAAGTTGGGTTTCCTTCTCCTACAACTTCTCTCTCAGCCACATATTTTATGCCTGTAGTTTCTCCTTCATTATAGACTCCCTCATTCTCATATCACTTAATTATTTTCTCATTTCAAGGACATTTTCTTCCATGAGGCCCAAATCCTATACCTTCTTGGATTTAGTAATTTGTATCCACCTGTGGGTTATTCCTCTTTGTGTTTCTAGCTCATAAAAAAGTGCGACTACAATTTTTTGGGGAATAATCCTCCCTCCTTCAATGAATTTATAGTAGGATCTTAGGTTAGGTTGTGGACTAGGCTCTTGCAGCTCTAGGAAGTCCTTCTAAAATGTCCTTGGGGAGGTTTCTACCTCTTGTAGCTATTTTGTAACATTCTTCCCCTAGTGTAGTATCCTTTGTCCCTCTTGTAGCATACCTTTTTCTTCCTATAACATACTATGTACCTCCTGTATCTTCCCTTTTTCTTCTTGTAGGAGGGTTGTTAGCGTATTGGGTTGTTTGAAAGAGGTTTATCTAGTGGTAGGCCTCCTCACATATGCTATAGGAGTCATTGTTGTGGGTTTTGGTGAGGTGACCTCTTCATTTTATCCTTCAGTTAGTCCTACCTCCTCTTTCTTGCTTGAAAACTCCTTAATTGTGATGGGGACATTTGTGGGAGTTTTTTTCCTCCCTTGCTTGATCCTAGTGCTTTTATTGGTATTAAAATACAGGGGATATTTAATTTGCCTCTTCCTTTTAGGTATGACCAGGGTGCTTAAGGTAGCTAAAGTTGCAACTACCTCATGTTCAACAGTTCTTGGAGAAAAACTTGTTTGCTTTGGGGGTATCTTTGTTTCTCCCAACTCAATATTCTTCTCAGGACTTGATGTTTATTTTTCTTGTTTTCGCCCCTCTTCTTTTTCATCTGTTTCTTCTCCTAACTCTACCTCTATTTCTTCTTCTTCTTCTTTTTTTCATCTATTCTTCTTCTACTATCCTTTCTACTTCTATCTCTCTTTCTTTTTCTTCTGACCCTTATGCTTCTTCCTCTTATTTTGTTTTTCCCTCACTTCCTCCAATGTTAGAGGTTGGGGTCTCATTTGGTGTGAGGAATTGTACCTTTATGAAAGTTTCTCTATCCATGTCTATGAATTTGGACCAAAGGATAGGGATTCTCAAATTTTTCAAAGCATCCACCCCTATCAATTTAATGAGGCCATGGTGGCCTAAGTGTTGGTGTTTTCCCTCTCTTACGTTTTGACTCATTTCTTTGATGGACTGTGTTTGGTAATTTAATTAACTTAAAATTACTTCCATAAGTTATCGACCAGGGCTAGTAAACTAATGAAGTGTAAGTACATTTTGAGAAAATATTTCGGCGATAATCACATCAAAATTCATTTGTCGATGTTTTCAAACCATCAAGTGTGGTTCATCGCCAGGAAAAGATGAAGAATCGGATTATGGAAAAAAGTTAAATAGAGGGATTGATCATACAATGACTAGAAAGAAATGACTATTTTCTACCAGAGGAAACAACTACAATTGATTGGGTAACAACTATAATTAACTAGTCCAAAGGATAGGGGAAGCTTTGTTAAATGGTGCATTGTTTGTGCTAGAATTCCTTGGTTATTCACACCTCTAAATTAATTGATTTATCAAAATATATATTATAAATTAAGTTATTGAAATGCACATGAGTAGATCAATTATTCCTAGAAAATAAAATGATAAAACTCTTTTATCAAAGACTAGTTATGGAAAATCTCACACTCTGCCTCAAAAGAAACTTTCATAGGTTTGCATAAAAGTAAATCAATCCCACACCTATGAAAATTAATTTCACTCTTATAAAAATTATATCTAATTATGAAATGTACATAACTTATGAAAATCTCAAACTTATAAAACAATCTCACACTTGTAAAATGAAATTTAACTCATAAAAACACACACACGCACTCACTCTCTCTACTATATGCTTGAATTATACTTTGAAAGAAACTCAATTTTCTAAAGGAATCAAACCATCTATCATAATAACAAACTTCTTGCATGAAATCCAAAATTAATTGAAATTATATTCTCACTTGCTCAAAATCTTAAATCACTCTTTCTTGGAATAAAACTTATGATCAAATCCTCTATTTTTAAGAATTAAAATTTTAATCTAAATTCAAACTCTCACTATTTTTATCGTTACTCATTAAACTCAATTCATGTGCTCTTGAATCAATAAATAAAATTAGTTAACAAGACAATCACATTACTGTTATCTAACTCAAAAATCAACATAGGAAAATGTTCTAGAGGATGCATCTAGGAAATAAGCCTACGAAATCATATAAGGAAATTATACTTAGAAACATAAAAGAAACTTACTACTTGAGGGAGCCCTACCAAGAATATGGTCACACAATCCAATTGAACAATCAACCACGCATCGAAATAAGAAGGATTATTTATAGCTGAATTGAAAACAAAGCTTTAATCCTCACTATCGCATAATAAAATCATTGTGTTTATGTTTGCTTGCGAAGTATTTTTATAAATTCTATATCATTAAATGTTCAAAGATTCATGCCTAGCTTTGCTTAACAAAATACTAAAATTAACTATGAAAGATACCATAATGAAATTCACTAATGATTTTCTATTAACAAAGAAAATTTTTAGGCGTATATATCATTCCTCGCTCACCTATGTCACTAACGAAGTTGACTTTTGCCTTTGACCATGTGACTGGAAGCCTAATTTATTGATCTAGTTCATGAAGGTAGGAAGGAATCGTGGAGTGCATTGGTCGCTATCTTCCCATATATTTATCGCTCCAGCTAGCACCTTAGAACCTATGAAACAATGGACTTGGCTGTAGAATCATCCCAATTCGGTAGCTAAATAAAGAACATTATTAACTTATGAAATACAAGACTTTTATATACCTTCCATGCCATAGATTCTATGATTTGTTTCCCATTGAGTGATTATGATGATAAAAAAGGGGTTAAATAGGTGGGAAATGGGACTCAAAAAGAAGTAATTATGAGGCTCAACATTCTCCCGCACGGAGGTCATTGCATGCCCTCATGCAAAAATTCAAAATTGATAGTTTTTCTCTGTCACTGGACTCCTTCAGAAGCTTGAGCTAGAACATTCAAGTTTGTTTTCTTTACCTTCTTCTTGGAAATTTCCATCTTGGGCTTCTTCATCAAAATTTTGTATTTCAAACTTATGACCTTCCTCTTGAGAGACTTGTTCTTCTCCTTTAACGTTTTGTTCTTTTCATACCATAAGCCTAGATGCAACAAAATTTTATCATTTTTGGTTCTTTGAATTTCATTTTTCACCTTTAATGTCTCATGTTCCTTCTTTATATGTATGTTTAGTGTCTCTAACTCAAAAATTTCTTGTTTAAAATTATTCACAATTAGAGGTTCTTGTGGACTATCAGACTGAATTCCTTTTTCTTGAACTGAAGAAGAATACACCTTTTCTATTGCATTTTTCTCTAGAGACTCAATATAGTCATATATCTCCTATTGTACTGGATCAATCTCTAGTGTTCTTCTCACTGGATTATCAATTGGTGATGACACTGGTGATAAAGCTAGTGATGGAACCTGTAGTTCCTCTTCCTCTTCCAGATGAACAAACTCTATGAATTGTTGAGATCACTCCTTTACCATTTTGTTAAGTCTTATGCTTCTCCTTATGGTAGATGACAAAGGAGTTTGTTTTTGAGTTTTCTTCTATTCTGTAGTGACCTTCTTTGTTTCCTTTGTTTTCTCCTTGGGTGTATTTTCTTCTTTTTCACCGACTTTATTTCTTCTAACAGTTTTCTTCTTTATAATTTCTAAAAAAATTTCAAGAGGGAGTTCATCTTCTGAATATTGCTCTTGTTGAGGTGGGTTATTAGTAGGGTTTTTAGGAAATTTTCTTCTACTTCTTCTGATCTTATTACTACTTGGTTATTCTTTCTCAATTTCATTAAAATGATTTCGAATTAGGAAATTCTCCCAATTATCTCCTAGATTCTCAAGATGGGCTTCAATAAGCATTTTTACAAGGCCATGATGATATAGAGTGTTTTCAATGGACTGAATTTTTCTTTGTGTATTGCCAGACATATTTTTCAAGCTATTAAGCAGAAAATAGGGTAAATTTATTTCATTTCCTTCAAGAAATTTCATCATTAAACATGGTACAAAAACATGCTACCAAATCTACCCTCACAAGTAATGAACTTCTGAATAGATAATAGTAAATTCCTCCATCTACTCTTTAGATCTATGCTTGGAATACCCATTTTAGAAACACTAGTATCCATACGTAGATTCTTTAGAAATTCCTTCCATTCATTTCCTTCAATACCCCTATTTTTGAACCACCTTTCGCGAATTTTGGGTAGTCCAGTCACCTCAGCCATGAAGGACTCTGTCACAACCATTTTGATGTCCCCAATTTCTGATTTAGTTCCATCAAAGGTCCGGGAAAAAGATTTGTTTACCTCTCTATCACAATGATCAAATTTTTCGATAAAACCTAGCCATTGTGCTTGTTGTAGCATCTACTTGACCTGTGAGTATCCTTCCATAAATTTCTTTCTATTTGACTCTACTCTAACAATGACTCCCATGTTGGCAAAGTCTCGCTTTACAATTTCTTCTTTGATAGGGTTTTGGAATGGTATTAGGTTCATAAATATGAGTATGGACAGGAGAGTGAAATGGAAAATGGGGATGAGTGAAATGACTTAGTGAAATGAGTAAAATAGCTCTTGAGAAACAAAGTATAATGGATACAAGCGAGTAGAATTGTCAATGAAGCAAGGTTCTGAAAATGAAGTGTTTGCGTGAAGATGAATGGAAAATGGACTTTTCGGGCTAACTTCATTGATATGACATGATATTTATGACTCAGTCTGAAGTTAGAACAATAATCATTATTTCGAATGGTGATACAACGTCTATATTATTTCATAATGTAGTGTTTTTACTTTTATTATTAAATCCAATATTTCATACCGTCAAACTTGTGATTTTAATACTTGGTTGTTCTTGTGAAATTGTCTTTAGGTGATTCCACTATGGAATTGATCATTTCCTTCTGCTAAAATATTCAATCATTCCAGTCGATGATTCTTGTCATTATTAGCTACAGAATTTCATCAAAGCTGTAGATTCTCAGCAATTTTATAGCTACTTATTCTGAAAAGAAAAAAAAAGGGGCATAAAGAAAGTGGGAATTAGAATAACATTGAAAAAGAAAATTGAGGGTGCCAAAATTACTTGGTTTTCAGCCTATATTTCTGTATAAATATGCCAACTAAGTTGATTTTCATGTTCATAATTTTTTATTGTGAACAACGGGGACTCGATCAGGGTAACTTACCCTTGAGGCTATATAATATATAATATATATATATATAATATATATATATTATATATATATATAGCCTCAGGGTAAGCTACCTGATCGAGTCCCCGTTGTTAAGTGGCTCGCCGATCGGGGGTCACAGGGTCATTCTAATCAACGCCCTTAGGTTAGGCCCTAATAGTTTGGCTGGCGGGATTTGATTCCCTTCGGGATTGATCTGCCCAGGTTCTGACAAAGGGATATATATATATATATATATATATAGATTAAGAAAACAAAAATCTTTACAAATCAAGTTGGAGAGGAAGGACAATCCTTCGTAATCGTCTTCAAATCAATATTATCTTGTAGGTTTTTAACAAATTCTTCCTTTTATCAATGGCTTATGGTAAATTCTCAATCGATGACCTTTTACAAGGAATGTCACTCTTTCTTCATCAATGGTTCTAATCTTGACTGCACGATTATCAAAGACAGTTTCAATCTCATAAGGCCCAAGCCAATGAGTTTGAAATTTTCCTTGAAAATCTTTAAACTTTGAGTCAAAAGGTAATGCCCAATCTCCTACCTAAAATTTCCTTTCCTTTATGTACTTGTCATGTCACCTAGATCTTTGTTGTTGAACTATGTTGGTTCTTTTAATAACACCATGTCTTATCTCATATAATCCTTTAGCTGCTCCGTTCTTTGTTTTTGTGCTTCAGACAGATCAAGACCTAATTTGACTGATGTCTTGAAGGTATTTACCTAGAACTAAATAGGAAATAAGACTTGCTTCCAATAAACAAGTTCATAGGGAGCATGTCATGTAGTGTTTCTCCATGTGGTATGATATGCCCATAAAGCTTCTAGAATATTTTATGTCCAATCTCTTCTATGCAGATGCAGAGACTTGGTAAGAATTGCTTCAATTACTTTATCTGTGGATTCCACCTTCCCATTTTCCTATGGATGATATGGAGTGGAATTCTGATGTTTGATTTTATATTCCTCCATTATATTTTGTACCAACTTGGATGTAAATTGAGTTCCTTGTTCTGTCACAATCTCGCCTGGGACAACAAAATGAGTAAAAACGTCCTCGAAAAGAAATGAAATTACAACATTTTCAATAGCAAAAGAAAGTTATTTAGCTTCTACTAATTTTGTAACATAATCAATGCAACAAGAATGTACCTTTTTTTCTGGATGGTCGATTAATTGGACTAACAAAATCTAGAGCCCATTTCTCAAAAGGTTCAATGAGTACCTAAGGTTGTAGAGGTATTTCATTTGAAGGAACATGTTTCTCCATTCTCTAACAACTATCACATCTCTTTACATATTATTTGGCATCCTTAAAAAGGGAAGGCCAATAATATCCTAAGAGAACTAATTTTTAAGAAATTATTTTGTCAACGAAGTGTCCTCCACATGGCTCATCATGACAATATTTTAGTATTTTTGGTACTTCATCTTCTCTGACACATCTTCAAATAATCAGATCTGGCCCTGTTTTGTACAATTCTCCATTTATCCATGAGTAAGATGCACTAATTTGAATTACCTTTCTTTTCTCTCGAGGAGACAAATATAATGGTAACTTCCTTCTAGATAAATAGTTAGCAATATTTGCAAACCAAGGAGATTTAATAGATACTAGAAAAAGATAACCATCAAGAAAATTATCTTCTATAGGTATATCATTATTATCATTTTGAATCCTAGATAGAAATTCAACAACTGTATTTTGTTTTCCAAGTCGATCCAAAATAGTGATGTTAATTTTTTTGCAACAACAACAACCATGTTTTAATTCTTCGTTTGGTGATACGTTTGTTACAAAAAAATATTGTCACCTTGATTATTTGCAGTTGGTATGGGTCTATCACCACCTATGCCAGCTTCCTAAGCAAGTCTTACACCTCAGCTCTTCAAAACAAGCTTTAGAAATGAGAGAAAGACATCAAAAAGCAATGTAACTCTGGTTCCGCACTTTCTCTCACTTTTTCCTGTGGGCCCGCACCTTTTGTTCAGGATATCTGTGTACTTATATGCTCTGTATGTAAAGGGAAGGGTGCGTACCCCTGTGAAAGTCAAAAGGCGCAATTTTTATCTTAAAAAACTCACGTTGGGTTAATTCTAGAATTTTCTAGAAGGATTTCTGACGTGGATTGCTCGCTCCAAGTGGTTCATGCATCCCATAAGAGGAGGAACTAATCCCTTGTTAGGAGGAGCTATCCATTTGAAGGAGGATTCTATCCCTTTGAAGGAGGATTCTATCCCTTTGAAGGAGGACCTGGTAACTGATCTCCATTGCACTATAAATTAAGGCATTGGGTCAGTGTCTGGGGAGGTTAGAAGCTGAACTTTTGAGGGTAAATGCTAGTGAAATCAAGACTTCCTATTTGAGCTTAAGAGGAGAGATCACATACCTTTTTGGCTTCATTGGGAAGTGAGTGAAGCTTGTCAAAGTAGAGGAGACTTCTTGTTGGACCCTGGGAGGAGCTTGTACAGCGTCAAGGAAAAGGTTGTAAAGTTCTTCTCCTTTCGGAATAATACAATCAAGCTAATTTTTCTCAACAAGTATCTCATGTTATTTGTTTCATGGACTCCTTGACTTTCATGTTAAATATGTTTTATAATACTGGTTATTCGGGTGCTACTTAATCGTTTGCCTTGTTTGTGTTTGCAGGTTTGCGACAAAGGAACTTACTTGGATCAAAGGAGCAAAGGCATCCCCAAACTTGCGTTGGACATGAGGCAGGCCTTAAACACATTTGTTTTCCATTATTTAAAAAGCGCATTTAGAGAAAGATAGTGTCTGGTTGGTTTGTTTGTCATTAGGTCTTCATTATATTCTAGGAAGGTCTATCTTGTCCGCAAGATCGACTCATTCCGCGTGACAAAATGGCGACTCCGCTGGGGACTTGATTTTTTTCCTCATTTTTCTTTGACTTGAGAAACTTTCCTTTTTGTTTCTGTTTTTGGCTTTTTGTGTGTGGATTTGGGTAGACTTAGTGGATTTAGTTTTGTTTTTTATTTTTCATTACTTTGTTCGAAATCCGCAGTCTGCATGTGTATCACAGTGCATACCTGTACGCACGTTTACTTTGTGCACAGAGCGTACCCACACCTGTGTAAACTCTGAACCTGTGTACCCTGCTAAATTTTTGAAATTTTGAACTTTTCTCTTTGTAGTGGTTATCCTCTGCCCATACCTGCATGTGACTAGTTGAAATCTTTCCTTGGTTTAATTTCATTAGCATTAGGGTTTTAGGTGAAATTCCTAGGAGTTTTTCTTGTTGGGTTTGTTTTTCGATTTGGTTGTGTAGTGGCTCTGAGCTTATAAGCTGTAGGGACTTCATATCACCTTAGTACCTACCAGCCTTCTTACGAGTCTAACCATTTATGAAATCTCCCCTTGTTGAAGAATCCACTTTGAGTTTTCTCTTTACAAAACTTCGAAAAGCTTGTGATTGAAAGTTTGGATTTTCATTTTCAAAAGGAACACAAAATTTGGTTGTTCTTGCTTATTTGTGATTCTGGACAAATTGGTCTTGGTTTTCTTGTAACCAATTTAACTCCTAAAAGACTTTTGTGAGCTTTTACTTCAAATAGGTTTTTAGTTTTGTAGATCTTAAAGTTTTCTTTATTCAATAGTTTTCTCAAAGATTTGCTTTAGTTATAGTTTTAAATGTTTTTTAAAAAATATGAAAGGTCTCTTTTGAAAAAGTTCGTTTTTAGTAGCATTTGAATGTTTGAATGAAAAAGAGAAATTCTTGTGAAATAATTAGTTGTCTCGTTTTTTAGTGCATTGAAACAAATACTTTTCTTTTGATTTGATTGTTAAGAAAGATTTGTGTTTTTAAGTATTTGCATCTTCCAACTCTTTCCTAGCTAGAACTTCATTGAAGAGAAAACATCATTTAATCATCTTAAGTGCATTTTTGTAGTGATTTTGAGTCGAGTCTTTACACCACAAGTTTCATCTCCATCACCTCTTGACTTAATCAAAAACCACTAAAAATCACGCTTAAAATAAAATCAATCTAGCAAATTTTTTGTTTCTAGGGCTCTGATACACCAACATAACTTAGGCTAGTCTCTTGGAGTAGGGAGTAATTAACTCTCCAAGATATTAAAACAAACAAGTAGCTTTATCTTGCGGTAGGAGAAATTCAATTGTTGCATCTATGCTCTGGGAAAGCTCCTCTTAAAGGAGAAGCACGAGATCGTGTCCGAACCAGTCTGGAATCAATCCTTCCTCATTGGGAACGATTCCAGATATTCACGTATTACAAACGGTAAACCTCGGATTAACCATTGTCGAGGCGCCTAGGGTCACTTGTTGGTAAACCTCGGTTTATGTTGAGGAGCCTTCAAGGGGATTGAGCTTGCTACTCTGCCCTTGCATGCGTATCAGATCGTAGATTGTTCCCCCAGGTATATTTGTTTCTGTTGGTAACCTTAGTGACCATATTCTCTAGGATTCTTCCTAAGGTGACGGTGGCGGGAAGATTCCACTGTACCTGGAGCAGACGTCGGCTAGACTCACTTGGATTTTCTGGGGGGTTCTCTTCACTCGAGACGGTTAAGTGGAGAAACTTGTTCCAATCTATTCATTAAGCAGGTTGCCAGGGTAACTGTTCCAACCGCTATTTCTGTATCGAACTCTGCGATGTTGGATTTCATCACCAACTAGAGTTTTCGGTCCGGAAAGTTACTATTTGTGTGTGTTTGATCTCTTAGATTCTTTAGGCGTGTGATTCAATTTGTTTGGTTCTTTAGAGACTTTAGGTGATTTTCATTGAGATTTTCCTTTGTTTGCGTGTGAAGTAGTTAAAAGTCTTTAACTGTGGCTGAATTACCGAGGCATTCTCGTAGACTTCGGGGCCAATCCCCTGAGTTTGTTAACGTGGCTGAGTTACTAAGGACTTCCCGTAGACTTTGGGGTCAACCTCCTGAAGACATACCGAGCTAGCTTGAAGGCTTGAAATTCCTCGTATCTCCAAGTAGCGGTAGAAGTGGGTCACCTGAAGAAGGAGAACCTTCTTTGGTAGAATATTTTGATTCTCAAGCGTTAGTAATTTCAGAAGTTACTGGTAGTATTGCATCTAATAGTGATATAGGTGAGGAACCTGAGGTATCTGAACCCGAATCTGAAGTTACTCCTACTCCTGTATCAGAGTTTGTTTCTCTGACTCCTAGTTGTCCTAGTTCTCCTAGGGTAGAAACCATAATTACCCAAGATCTTCCTGCTGGACTCATAGCAATTGAAGAGCTTGCTATTTCCGATATCGAAGAAAGCTTCCCTTTTCCGGACAATCGAACTATCTTAGAGCTTAGGGAGTGTGAATCGATTTTTTATAGTCCACCTCGGAGCACTGCTTGGTACCGTTCACTGACCAATCTTTTAGAAATCCGGGACTTAGTTTTTCACCACCTCGCATTTTTTATCACCCTGCACCTAGAGATCATTATCCTGCATTGAATATGTCTAGTCCGTCATCCATGTATTCACAATCTCTGGAAGCCTATTTGTACGACGGTCCTTCTGTTCCCACTGGGTATCAGTCCATTTCTGGTACTTTTTCGGGAGCATCTCCTCGTCCTATCGAAAAAAATTTGTTAACTGGAAGTAGTGGTACTAAACCGTTGAGTGCAGAAGAAATTCTAATGATGTCAGGTCAACCTCAAGGTGGCCAGTTACCGCCTAGGGGGCAACCTCAAGGTACTCAATATGTGCCTGGGGGGCAACCTCAAGGTACCCAGCATATGCCTGGGGGGCAACCTCAAGGTACTCAGTTTGCGCCCGGGGGACAACCTCAAGGACAGTACATACCTACAGGACAGTACTTTCCTCAAGGTCAACCCCAGACTCAATATGTACCCCAAGGTCAACCTCAGTATCAATATGTACCCCAAGGTCAACCTCAGTATCAATATGCACCCCAAAATCAACCGCAATATCAGTATGTACCTCAAGGTCAACCCCAGTATCAGTACGTGCCTCATGGTTATCAACCCCAAGGTCAGTACCCATCTCAAGGTTACCAACTGCCTTTTGGTCCATCATATTATCAACCCTACCCTCAACTCAGTTATAGTCCTCAATATCCTCAAGGTCCATACCCCAGAACGAATTTGGTGTGGGATCCATCTCAATCCCAGCAGGTCTTGCAACTGAATGTGTAGTCGTCATCTCAACCTGGAAAACCTTTGGTTGCTAGTCCATCTCGGCAACCCGTCTAGTCCACTGCTCAAATTTCTGCACCTTCTGTAGTTTCTCAGTCTGGGCCTAGTACACCTCGTACTCCACCTCAAACGTATGCTGCAACTACTGCAACATCTACTCCATCTACCCCACCTTCTTCTGGAGTATCGGTAGCTCCGGTGTCTACTGTTCCTGTATCTACCACTCAGACCTCTTTACCTCAGTCTGGATCTACGGTGCAAACTTCGGTTCAGATGCCTGTAGGAAGTACGGTTGTTACTTCTCAACCTCAGTTTAATCAACCTCCGTACCAAGGAAAGTATCCATATGGTCCTCCTCTGTAGCAACCAACCTATCAGTATCAACTGTACCCTGGGTATACATATCAACAACCTCAGCAAACCCAGTATGGTCCGGTTAATCCTGGTTTTCCAAGAGGTCAAAATATCCTGAATGTGATTCCCATTCCTAGTTATCCTGGATATCCTCCTCCTGGGGCTGGTTTGCAGACCCCAAGTTTCAGGGGCCCTAATCGTCAGTTACCATTCATTGCAACTTTGGACTTACCTGACTTGATGCGCCTTACAAACGATCCAATCAACTATCTTCCGTATTGGCTGCCAATGCCGCATAAGTTGCCCAGTGATATTCCGAAATTCGAAGGTAAACCAGGAGAGGACCTGTCGAACCATGTGATGACTTATCATCTCTGGTGTGCGTCCAACTCCATTTCCGATGATTCTATTCATTTACGTCTGTTACAACGCACTCTAATTGGTCTTGTGGCCAAATGGTATATCGAATTACCGTGAGCCACTTTTTATGATTTTAGTCAGTTAGCTACCTCGTTTTTAACTCATTTTCAGTTGTCAATTAGATATGACAATGACACGGACCTATTAACTTCGTTAAAGCAGTCGAAGTCCACTTACATCTCTAGTCATATCCATGAATGGAGATGTCGACGACGTTTAGTGAAGTTTTATATCCCGGATCAGATCTTAGCTGAGTGGTTTGGAAAATCCTTATTGCCCAAGATCACTAAAGATGTAGTTAAAGCTGGTGTAGTTACTGAAGAGCAAGTCATTGCTCAAGCGCAGTACCTTGACTTAGTTTACACTCAGTCAGGTACGTTACACGAGAAGACTCCCAACCTACCTAATCAAAATCAAATTGCTGCTGCTACTTCAGGGTCTCATGCCGCTGATGGTACGATTGGAATGGTAAATACTAAAAGTAAGAATAAATATTCTAAGAATTCTTCTCCTATAATAACCTTGCCAGATTCCCCGTCAGGAGAATCTTTCGTGGAACTTTCCGCCGATATTCACGTTGTAGAATCTTCTACAGCTAAACCAAAAACCGGAGGTAAGAAGAAAGGGAAGAAGAAGAATAAAGAGAAAAATTCAAAAGAGAAACCTGAAAAAGCGGAACCCAATGATGAAAAACACAAGCCTCATTATCCGTGTCTGATTTGTGATGAAGACCATTATACGAGAGACTGCCCTCATCGGGCGAAAGTCGCAAAGATCGTCAAAGGTTCCCAAACTCCTGCTGTCTTGAAGGATCCTTTTCCAGCTCAAGATAGTAAGATGATAGGTTCATCCTCCAGTGCCAATGAAGAACCCATCTTGATGATGTCTCGTGTAAGGATTGCGACTCGATCGCAAGATTATGGCAGTAAAAGTCCTGTTGATGGAAAAGAAGTAGAATCTTCTCATTCCAATCCATCAACCTCAGCTCCCAATTCCGATCTGCTACAGATCGAGAAACCTAACCTGGACTTAGTAATCAAACCGCCCACAAAGGGTGTACTTCGAAAGTCTGCTTTCAATCCACATGCGAGAGCGGCTCAGAACTACAACATTGTTGAGGATTTTGCTGTTTCACCCTCAGCAATGTCAGCTTTGGAAGTGCTGCAATCATGTCCAGCACAACGCAAATTACTTTTGTCGATTATAGGAGTTGTTGACGCTCAGGACCCGAACCTTATAATCTTTGATCTAGAAAATAGTGCACCGTGTCTACCTCATCAAATGGCTGTCCAGATTCCAGTGATAGTCAAAAACAGACCTGTTCATAGGACTGTGATTGACGAGGGAGCTTCCACGTGCATTATGTCGATACAGTGTTGGAGATTACTTGGTTCTCCTTCACTAAATCAGTCCCCGACAATTCTTAAGGCCTTTGATGGCCGTGGGTTTCATCCTTTCGGCATTTTACAGGATCTACCTATAGGGGTTGAAGGAAAAACCGTTAATCTAGATGTGGAGGTGGTTGATGCCCCTCTAGATTACAGCCTTCTCTTGGGTCGTAGTTGGTCTTACGCTATGACAGATGTTGTCTCATCGGTCTTTCAGCTTATAAAGTTCCCTCATAATGGAAAGATCGTAACTATAGACCAGTTGTCATACTTTTCATCCGACCCAGCCTCTGCTGAGAGCATTCAGCATGTTGGCAAAGCGACGATCCCTTATAAGGATGTTGGTGTAGGGTTAGTTAAAGATTCCGGTTTACTAGGCACTTTTTCTTTCCCTCCTATCAACCCATCGTCTTCTACTGCAACCATTCATATGATTTCATCAGGAACCATTGTTAATGATGATCCTTGGATCATACCTTCTGAAACTGAGTTAGACTCATTTGGTACTCTTATGCCTTTGAGTCCGTATGAATTTGCATATCAGACCGTGCAGTCATTTTCCGACCCAACAACAACCCAAATCGACTTAATGAACGAAGTCCATGAAGAGTCTTTTTCAACATCAAACTCAAAAATAAGAACGTTTTCCGAACTTGTTCAATCAGATGAGCAAATTCGTGAAATTCTATGTGTTAATGAGTTACCATGGGAAGATCTACATCACAGATCTTCGTTTTTACCCGAGAGCGATCGTTTTGAAAACGATTTTTCATCAATCCTTACAAATGAATATGTTAAGGACGCTCAGAATCCAATGAAACATCCTGATTCCGAGTTAAATTTGGGAAATATTTCTAGAACTATTCCCCTTGACATTTCAGTTAAGCCTGGAATT
>APFE031003558.1:39791-56910 GCA_000404065.3 Pinus taeda | reverse complement strand
CAGATAAATATATGTTTTAGTTTTTGTCGATCACAAGTGTCAAACATGCCTCGGCTTGGTTCACATGTATTTTAAGATATCACTGGAAAGTTAGGTGAAAACCATGCATAGTAATGATTGAGAACATGTGGTTAGCCATTACTGGAATTTAATATTAAAATTGGTCCTTGTCTCATAAAAAAGAGGATCTCATATTGTGGCCTTAAAATTAGATTAATATCAATATTATTATTAGAAACATGCATATAATGGAGTGTGTGAAAAAGTATAGCTCATATGATGGAGGATAAACCAGGGGTTACAATCTTACTAAGAACAAAGAGGCCCGCTAGCAGGCATTAATTATTTGTAGAAACTAGCTCTCCATATTGGAAGAAGACATCAAGAACCTAAAGCAACAAAACGAGTTAGAAAAGTTGTACAATTTGAATGCCCAACTTTTATCTTGCCTCTCACGTGCTTACTATTGATAGGGTGGCTTTGGAGGGCCTACCATTAGACCTTTTTAGGGGTTGCAGGCCTCCTAATTTCAACTCCAATCCTTTAGGTTGGATTATAAGAAGTGGAGTGTATGACTATGGTGGAAATGACTATGGGCATAGCATTAGAATTTTTCATGGGTTGGAGGTCTCCTGATTTCAGTTCCAACTCATGAAAATGACTAAGGTTCTTAATAAATTATATTGAATACTTTGTAGCCAATATACTTTAAGGAAGAAACCTAGTCTAGATAAATCCTCTAGTTGTAAGAATCAAAATTGTTGGTTGTAAAAGGGAATCAAGTTAGTTTGTGAGTCATTTTTTCCTCAATTTTGTTGTTATAAAATTACAAAAAAAAAGCCTTGTTAAATAAATTCTTCTAGGGCATACAAACTTATTAAATTTGAGCTATAAAAATGCAGTGCTCACTTTGAAATCTCAACCAATGCTTCCATTATCATGATAATGCTTTGTTCCATCATGATTCTCGTTGTTGGAATTTATTTCTCAATGACTTTGCCTCAATGCGTCACTAATCTACTTAAAGCTAAGTTTGATGGGGTTGTAATTTTATCCTTCTATAGGGTTCACTAGATCTAAATGATCATGATGTACATGTAAACGAAACATCACTAGTAGAAAAGCTAAAAGCACCAACAATTGGAAACTACTTTGGAGGGGAAACTTCAAAGAAACTTATAAGTTATGTCTACAATTGTGGAGGTGTGTTGGCCCTAGTAGCATTTCAAACATTGCATAACCTTTGTTCTTAACCACATAACACTTGTCAAGGATAATAAATATTTGATTATACTACGATTATACTATGTAGGAGCTACCACATCCAACCAATTATGCCATGCAAGAGTTGTTGATGTAGGATTTTCGAGTTTATTAAGTCTCAAGCAAAAACCACAAATATCATAAAAATATATGTGGACATTTATCAAAATGAAAGATCAAGTCATAGAAGTAGCCTTAGCTTAATTCGAAAAACATTCATGGTATTTATAATTATCCACTCAAATTAAACTTTACCACTATTGTCTTCATAATACGAAAATATAATAATTCATAGGTAATGATTTTTCTCATGTGATAATTTCTTTTACTATGATCAATTAGGCTTCCAAGGACTCTCCATGACATGCTTCCATGTTTCAATTTTCTTACTCTAATCATTCATTCTTTAGTTTATTCTTAGGAACTTTAACATACTTCCCTACCAGGTTTCAATTTTCCATTCTCTATATAGGCAATCATGGTGAGTATGTGACAAGGCTAGTTAGGCAATTCAAATACAAAGAATTGGAATTTATTGTTAGTTTGACAAATATTTAGATAAGAGTATAATATTGAGTATAATGCAAAATTTGATAGTGGTGGTAAGGTGACTAGTCGATGAGTAGTTGGCTAGGCACTGAGCACTAGTTGGACTACTTAGATAATGTGAATGTGTAGTGTCATCCTTGAATTCATTACTTGCAATAATATCAATATCGACTGTTATGGTTGCAATAGTGGTCAAAGTCTCTCATTTAATTAATTATGAATGATTCCACAGTAATAAAAATATATGAAGACATTATTGTGGTTATTGACATAATTAAGTTCCACCTCATAGTTAAAACCATTCATTCATTTTCCATCTCAGGTTAAACTATATATATATATATATATATATTATTTATCAGTATTAAATTAATATGAACCCATTAGAAATCCAACCATATATCAAAAAATTAATATTTTTATTGTTATTATTATTTATTTAGTTTTAAAAAAGTGAACTTTAAAATATCTATTTTTAATGATAAATTAATATAAAGTGAAGTGCTATCAACCAGAAGGTTAAAACTATAATCATGAAAGAGGTCAAATATTATTGACCATAAGGTCAAAACCTAATCACGGGGAGGAAAGGATAAATAAATATTATACTCCAAAATACATACGATAATATTTTGAGAAAAGGTAGTTGTTTTATGACAACCGTATTAGTCTGGGATTCTGTATCGCTTCAAAATTTTATCTCAATTAATTTATGGAAGTGAATAAATTCAATTTAAAAATGATGTAAATCTTACACATTAGATAATGAGTACACCTTTAAACCAAATCCAATTGTATAAGTATTCTGTTTGATGGAGCACATGGAAAGTTGATGAAAAATAACTCTAGATGTTGAGGATATACAACAAGATTCTCACTTTTCATGTCATTGTAATAAGACTAGCATTTGCACCAAAAGGGTGCAAAAACACACTAATATAAGTGTATATGAGTGTAGAGTGATGTAGAGGTAGCATTGCAAGAAACAAGGATGTGGAAGTGGAAGGCGTGAGCAACCAGGAGGTAAGGTGTGGGGGTGATGGGTAATGTAGTTAACCAAGCTTCCCAATAAAGTTTCTCATGCAACCTGTGTTGTATTGTAATATCTCATAGTGAGAGATCTTGTGCTTGACCACTCCCAATGAGATTTGCGTTGAGTTATAATGTTTCATGGTTTTTTGAATGAACATCAAGTGCAAAACAAAATTTCCTTAATAAACACCACTTTGTTGTAACATCTACATTTAATGCATAACAATTTACTAATCAAAAATATACTTTGAGTATGGTCAAATTCAAAAATTAAATCAAAAAATTGCTTTTAAAAACTTAACCAAAAGTGCGCTACACTTCCGAAAAAAAATAAAAATAAAAATAAAAATAAATAAATAAATAAATAAATAAAGAAGACTTTTGCTCTTTTCAAAGAAATGGAATATGTTACATATAAAATATTTTGATCTTCATACTTCTTCCAAGTTTCAAGAAAGTCAAACTACTGTGCTAATTAAATAGCACCATCTATATACTGTTGGTCCCAGGAAACAGGTGTGTCCTTTATTTCTGCCCATATAATTGTAACTTAGAATTTTTATTACATTCCCCAAGATGCAAAGTACCAATATTCATGTTGGTTTTTTGATATCCATATTTTCATAATCGGCTTAGCTTCCTAAGTAGATGTAAATACAAATCCCTTAACATTGTTGTATTGTGCCTGAAGTTCTCACAGTGGGATTTGGTCCCATCAAGTCTCATAGTTGAACTCGCTACAAGATGAGGGTGTATGTATAACCAACAATATGAACACACAATAGGACAGGGGGTGCATGTATAACCAACAATATCCCATAGCAAGGCACCAATACAAATAAACCTGAAACCAAGGCAGTGGTTCCATGTATGTCATTTGAGACTTTGCTATTGTCTATATAAAAATACCATATGCTACCATTGCATTATGGCATTGAACAAACTTTTATTTGCATACTGGTTATTTCATATTCATTTTTCCACTATAAAACTTGTTTTCTTATTAGATATAAATACAAGCCCTTAACATTGCATTATGGCATTTAAACCAACAGATTTGCAAAAATTAGCCTCATATCTTGCATTTATAGTAGAATTACCCTTGGCTTATCATAACATAAGATTATCAAAATTGAATTTAATCCTTTAGTGAAACGTAGACTAATTTACATAGAAAAATAATACAAAACTGAGCTTACACTAGTCCAAAGAATGATAAACTTAAGAATTATTTGTCAGGGGCCGAGAAATGAACAAAAATCCTCATTCTCTAAGCCAACAACTAGAACATGTAAGTTTGTAACCAACATGGTTGCAACATTTCTAAATGAAACACTCGAAGAAATATAGTACACTGTAATTGGAATCAAATTAGAATGGTTATGAACTCTCTTTATTAAATGCTTCATACTAATGAAGACTTGGATCCATCTATCTTTGCCTACTTTTAGAAGAGGTTAGAAAGAAAAAATGTAAGTTAGAAAGTCAATAGAATAAAAATCATTAGAAGAGGTTAGAAAGAAAAACAACCTCTTCGCTCTCATCTAGTCTCTTCATATTATTTACACCTAGTTCTATACTGGCATTTCTTTCCTTGTTCCTTTGGTTTTCCACTCATTGTGGGTGCAGATAAGAAGCATAAAGATTTGATGGAAATTAAAAAAGTATTAAGGAACAAAAGTTTTATTCAACCGTAGCAAGACCTCTTTGTGTTGGGTAACCACAAAAGTAAATGAAAATGAACATGTGTTGCTCAACATGCTTATCTAATGAAATTGTTGGCTAATCAAAGGCATAAGATGGAAATTATTGAGGCTATGTGCAATATTCTTAAAGGTCTCGTGCTCACCCTACACAAACATTTTCTCAACATTGTTGAACAACAAAACATCTACAAATTTCACTCATGACAAAGTTCAAGAAGAAATTGTGCACCAACTCAATGACCCAATGGATATACATAAGCACTGCCCTACCCAACTCTAATCTTAGTCAGAATGGCAGGTAGCCACCATAATTTCATAAAATGAAGTTACCTTTGTTTTTAGTTACAAGAAAAAGTGTGAATCAGGGTAGGAAGCAAATATGGAATGTTTTGTATGCGATTTGTTATCAAATTTATTATATAGAAAGAGCTACCTGGTTTTAAAATAAACATATAAATAAGCCCATTCCATCTTATAGTTCAATGAAAAAAACAATAAGATTCCATGATGACACGCATTTAATCATTTCTCTTGGATAAATGAATATATACAGGCGACACTAGATAAGAATACCAAGCCAAGATTGTATAAGAGGGCTAAAATAGAAATTCAAAGCAAAACATTTGACCTACCCGTCTAGTGATTTTCATACTCATTACAAGAGAAATCTGGTAACCATAGGTTCTTTAGCATTGTATATGATCTAAAAGAGGTAACAGTAGGTCAGAAATGTAATCACCCCTCCCATATCTACCCACTTTCATCGGCCTCTCAGGGTAGACATGAACTAAGGGCTACTCTATCATGTCTCAACCTCTTAGATCCAATTGAGGAAGTGGATTTGACAAACCAAAAATTTACAAATCTTCCTCGAGAGCTACAAGCCCCCTAAGAGCTAAACCACCCTTCCAAGTGCCCAAACCTTGAATTAAACATCTTTTTAAGTGGTTTGGACTCCTAGAGGTTGGCACAACACTGACTAAACTTGAATTTAACCCTCCAGTAATATGCATAAGCCTGCAAGGGAGCAACTGTAGTATTTTTGACCCATTTTGGTGCCTGCGACCATGAAATCTAAGCCACATTTTTAGGGCTAGTCTCTAGACCCCTACCCAGAACATGATGAAACTTTTTAGAATAATGAATGACACCAAGAAAGAGTCATTCACAAAACACTTAGACAAGAATTTTACCTAACAAGGCCTAACCATGATACTCATTCTCTCAAACACATGGTGAACATGAAATCTACAAGTCATGAATGCATATCTGAACATAGAGGTCTGAAACTTATCTGAGAAAAATCAAGAAGGTATAATTCCCTCTCACAGTAGTTGCAATAACATCTATTAGGTCATGCGTTCATTAACCAATCATTTACAAGTTAGCACATGTTAAGAACCATAACTTGAATTTGTCATAAAACAATGCTTATAACTAACATATAACCAATATAATAACAATGATAGAACAACCATTAAAGCCACATAATAACAAGTATAATTACTCATGAGTTACAAGGGAAAATAACTCTTATCAATTATATGCAAAAGCAAACCAACTTAGGGACTTCCACGTACCACCCGACTATCGATTGGGTTGAACCAAATCTCTCTTTCAGCCAATCACCCTTGTGCTCTATTCTAAGCATAAATGTGGTATCTCATGGGATAAACCAATGCATAAACAACCAAGGGAATCTAAAGGTTAAATGACCTCCACCCTCACAATACTGTGATATCACCTAAATCGATCCCAATATAAAAAACCAAACCGAGCTTGTATGCCTAAGAATTCCTTCACCATCCCTTGAGGAAAAGTTTCCTTTCTCCACTCACTTGTTGAAGGCTTCAAGGAGAAAACCATCTCCACCCCCATCCCCTGTGATTTTCTTGAGACCACCTCATCTAGATCCAAAACCTTCTCGCAATCCAAAGCTCAACCAAGAATAAATCCCATCACACCATGGCTATCTGGAAACAACAAGGTAAGGCTGAACAATTTTCAAACCAAACAAAACCCATGCCAATGACATCAAATGAACCGAATACACATGCATATACCATGCATGCCAAAACTAGCTAGGAAATCATACATGCAACATGTTACTTGGAAGTATTCCATTGAAGCCACTTGATCCAACTCTTCCTTGCTTGATCCTTGCTTTCCGTTGCTTTTCTTGTCCTTCCCTTGCTTTCTTGCTTGATTTCTCCCCTTGGTGCTCTTTTCCTCTCTAAATCCAATTCCAAAACTCAACTTAAAATATGCTGACAAAAGCTGTGAATTGATCCTCTAATTCCTTTTTATTATTGAGGCCTCTAATTTCTCCATTTTGCCTCTATTTCCCTTCATTTTCCTATTCACATGCAACCTATTACCTTTCACCTTATTTTTCTCTTTATTTCCTTTATTTTCATAAATAAAATGCCAATAATGCCTTTTTTCCTTTCCAAATCCTTTGCCATTTCCTTTTCCAATTCCCCCTTAGCCATAATAAACAACAAGTGATGCCCTCTAGGATACTTTGCCCAGCATTCAACTTGGAATACGTGTCTCATGACCTTGGTCTTATTTTGCCTTTATTAACTTTTATTACATGAAATTTTAACCCGAGGCTGTTACAGATCCCCCCCCCCCCTAGGGGAACACCATTCTTGATGTTTTATGAAACCTACAACTAGCAAGACTACTGAAAACCAAAACAGACTTACTATGGAGCTTTATAACTTAGCTCGATGCAGTATTTACAATGAACAACCTGCTCAAAAGTAAAACCATCATGACAACCACAATAATATGACAATAATACCACTTATTGGAGCTTTAGAACACAACTCATTGCAATATTTACAATAAAAACCATACATAAATATGTACATATACCAAAAACTCATTTTCCTCCACCGACAAATAATGAAGGATACATAGCCTACATTTGATCAGTCATCTCCCATGTAGTTTGATTAGGCCCAAAGTGCTTCTTGCTTGAATGCTCGGTTCCAGAGCATGAGTTGTTTCCACTGCAATATGCACTGAGGTTCCGGCTGGAATTCTCCTTCTGGCTCCACCTGCAATAAAGACCAATCAATAACATGACCAACATCTTTCACATGTCTTTTAATCAATGAAACATGGAAACATCATGGACTTTCACTGTTAGAGGCAGTGCAAGTCTACAGGCCATTAGTCCAATCCTCTCAAGGATATCGAAAGGCCCGCAATACCGAGGTTCCAACTTGGCATATGACCCAATCCTCAATGAGATCTTCTTGGGCTTGATGCATAAGTACACATGCTCCCCAACCTGAAACTCCTTAAATTCACTATGTTGATCTGCATAAATCTTATGTCTATCTTGTGTTTCCTTTAAATTCTTCTTTGTAACCTAGATTTCATGTTCCATCTCATTCAACATGTCTGGCCCATTTAGTACCATGTTCACTAGATCACTCCAATTGATGGGAGTCTTACAACTCTTCCCATAGAGTGCCTCAAATGAACTTATCCTTAGTGACTCTTGATAGCTATTGTTGTAAGAAACTCCATGAGTGGAAGATACTCCTCCCACCTCCTCTGTTGATGCATAACATACATTCTCAATATGTCCTCCAGTATCTTGTTGACCCTCTCTATATTTCCATATGTCTATGGATGATAAGTTGTAATAAAGGCCAAATCTATACGCAAACTTGCAAACAACTCCTTCCAAAACTTGGAAGTGAACTTAGCATCTCTTTCTGACACAATTTTCTTCAGAACACCATGCAACCACACTATATCTCTAATGAAGACTTGTGCTACCACACTAACTAAATAAGTAGACTTAACCATTATCAAGTGAGCTACCTTGGTTAACATTTCAACCACAACCATGATGGAATCATGATGCTATGATTTCCTCAGAAAACATGTAATAAAATCCATGGAAATGACCTCCCATTTCCACTCTGGAATCAAAATAAGTTGTAACAAACTAGCTAGGTGATTACACTAAATTTTCACTTGTTGACAGTCTAAGCATCCCGCAACAAAATTTACCACTTCCTTCTTCAAAATTTTCCAATCGTAGAAATTATTCAAGTTGTCAATGTCTTATGATATCCTGGATGCCCTGAATACGACTTGACATGAAACTACTTCAAGATAATATTCTTGAGATCACTGTCATCCAACAGATACATAATGTCCCTAAATCTCGCCAACCCATCTTCCATGAGATGATAATCCACGTCATGTTCACTTGTGCCCTACTATAACTTGTTCCTAAGTTGTCAATACCTGTAATCCTGCTATCCTGCCTGTAGGATCTGATCCTGTAAATTTTTCCCATAAGAGCTCATAGTTGCAACATGGTTTAACTACACTCTTCTGCTAAGAGCATCTACAACCATGTTCTCATTTTCTTTTTGTACTTGATCTCGAAGCCAAACTTATTGAGTGGGTCCAACGACCTATCTTTCCTGAAATTCATATTAGGTTGGTCAAATAAGTATCTCAATATGTTGTGATCGCTCATCAAGATGAACCTCTTGCCAAGAAGATAATGCCTCCACATATTCAATGCATGAATGATCATTTCCAACTCAAGATCATGTGTCACATAGTTATGCTTGTTCTCATTTAGTTTCCTTGACTTGTAGCATACCATCTGTCCCTTCCGCAATAGGACTCCACCAAGTCCTCTCTTGCAAGTATATGTACACACCATGAAATCTTTATCAGGATATGCAATCTTGAGAACTGTATCATTTTTCAACAATTGCTTTAGCTGCTAAAAAATTGCTACATATTCCTCCATCCCTTCGTATTTCTTTCCTTTCCTCTACAATGATGTAATATGATAGGCAATTTGTGGCAAGTTCCTGATGAACCTCTTATGATAACTTGTTGTCCCCATGAATTATTTGATCTCATCCACATTCATAGGATTTGCCCGTTCTATGATAGCTCTAATCTTTTACGAGGTCCACCGCTATTCCTTCCTTGGAAACAACATGCCCCAAGTAATGTATCTTTGTCTGGAAGAAATTGCATTTTCTAAGCTTGGCATACAATTGATGCTCTCTTAGCAATATCAATAATGTTGCTAAGTGTTCAACATGCTCTTCATTGTTCTTAGAATATATCAATATATCATCAATGAATACAATCATAACCTTGTCCAAATAAGGATGCAACACACCATTTGTCAAGCACATGAAAGTAGCTGGAGCATTATTCAAACCGAAAGGAACCACAACAAACTCATAATTCCCATACCTGGTCTAGAAAGAAGTCTTGTAGATATCCTCTTCTTTGATGTGTACTTGATGATATCCTGATCTCAGATCAATCTTTAAGAACGCCATTTCTCCCTTCAACTTATCAAACAAGTCATTGATCCTTGGCAATGGATACATGTTCTTGATCGTCACCTAGTTCAGCTGCTTATAATCAATGCACAATTTGAGAGTACCATCCTTCTTCTTCACGAGCAACACTGGTGCACCCCAAGGTGATACGCTTGTCCTAATGTATCACTTATCAAGAATTTCCTTCAACTGCAAATTTAATTCCACTATATTTGGAGTGCTCATCTTATAAGGTGCCTTTGATGCTAGTGCTGCTTCTATACCAATTCAATAGAAAATCCCACTTCCATGTGAGGAGGCAACTTTGGAACCTCTGCTGGAAATACATCCTAAAACTACTGCAATACATGAGGGTACCTTTAGAGGAATTCCACATCCTTAGTGTCCTTACCCTTGTCACTATAAATATGAACTGCAAATAGTACACACCCCTTGCTATGACTGCGCTTTTCCTACATAGTTGCGACCATCCTCACCGATGTAGGCTTCTTCTTTCCCTGCAAGATTTTATGTTCCCCATTATCATCCATGCACTTAATAACCTTTTCATAACAATCTACTTTGTTTTTGTGGAGTTACAACCAATACATACCCAAAATCATAATATATGATCCCAATGGAAGCACATTTATATGTACAGATGTAGGCATGTACAAGCTCTTATGCAATTATGAACTTTATTCTTAGTACCTATGACCAACTGCACCAACTAAGACTCTGCATGCACTTCTTTTCTCAAACCACACTCATCCACCAGGTCAAGATTAACATAACTATAAGTAGATCCAGGGTCAATCAAAATAGAAACAACTTGACCACAGATCTTCCCTTCCATTTCATTAATGGATGCATAGCGATCTGCTTGCTTGTTGTCCACAATTGCATAAAAACAAGGAATAGTATGCCCCATATCCCCAACTCTTTGTGCCTCTTGAGCATTGTAGATATGAGGCATTCCACACTAGTACAATGGGAAATCCTTCTTGCAATGATCTTTGTCACAAATCCAACAATGCGATGGTCCTCTACCATCACCTCTATTCTGTTGCTCTCTAGTCTACGACCCATGTCCCGTCTCGACTACATTAAACTTCTTGTAAGGAGCAATATTTTCTTTCTCACTCACATCTTGAGGTCTTCCCCTCTTTCATAGTCACATCCCTTTAACTTTCTCATTCCCTTCAATTCACGTTTAGGCTCAACTTTATGCTTTGATTGCTCATAACAATGCTTAAGTATCTTGATGGCTTCCTCTAGCGATTGAGGATCATCAAACTCAATCCGGTCTCTATATGTTGCTAGAAACCCACTGATGGACCTTTGAATCTTCGCTTTCTCATCCTTGAGTTAAGGCACATACCTCAACAACTCTTGGAACCTGCTAGTATACTCATAATATGTCATAGAAACCATCTATAGCTCATAAAAATCCTTAGCTTTGTCATCGTAATACCTATCAGATAGTTACTTCTTCTTGAAGAGTCTCTCAAACTCATCCCAAATAAACTCTTCTTCTCGAATGCATTTGACATTCTTCACGTCTTCCCACCAGATATTTGATTTCCCTTCAAGACTGAAGGTATTTATTTTTCCTTTCATGTTCTTTGAATAGTTATACAATCTGAAGAATTTCTTCATCCCAAGCAACCATGCCTTTGCATCTTCTGACTTCTTCATCTCTCCATCAAATGTAGGAGGCTTGACTTTCTTGAACTCCTTAGGCACGTGCTCAGTTGTTCTATAAGGATGATGGAAGTGATGATGGTGATGATGTATCTTGGATGAGGAACTAGAATGATACCCATACATACCAGTCCTCTTGTCTGGTGTATCCAATGACCTACCAACTCTGATTATATCCGCTCTATCCAACCTGTATCATGATTGAGACCTTCTACCATATGCCCCATTAGTCTTCTTTTCATATTCTTGACTAATCATCAGTTTTCCTTATCTCTACAAGTCTGACAAACTTTGAAGGATCACTTCATTGACCTTTGCTTGATTTTCCTGAGCCCTTGCAAGTCTTTCCTGAGCCTCAACCAACTTGTCATTGTTTGCCTTGCAATTTCTGATATCTTCCCTTAAACTCCTCAATGTGTGTGCTATATAAGGAGATTACTCATCTCCTTGTTGCCCAATTGATATGTAGGGAGATTCACGTGAACTATAGTCCACCATTTTTCTCGTCATCTTTGATTCTCTTCTTCCTGCAAGCATGCCATGTGAGATAAACCAAGTAGATACCATAACCAAAATCATACCTCAATGTCATTTAAGGGAGGCTTATCTCATCTCCAAAATTAGTCCAAATTAGCATGATACATGTATAATCATAATCATATCAATATGCCAACATCATGCATGATAATGCCAACTATATACCATGACAATGCATGCATAACAACATGCATCTAGCCCATCTGGTCCAAGTGTTTGAACCATGCTATGATACCAATCTGTAACCACCCCTCCCATATCTACCCACTTTCACTGACCTGTCAAGGTAGACATGAACTGAGGGATACTATGACATGATTTAACCTCCTAGATGTAGTTAAGGAAGTGGAATCGACAAACCAAACTTTACTTACCTTCCTTAAGAGCTACACGACCCCCAAGAGCTAAACCACCCTTCTAGGTGCCCAAACCCTGAGTTAAACTTATTTTTCAAAGGTATGGACTCCAAAACATTGAAAAAATAATGCCTAAACTCGATTGTAACCCTCTGGTCGCATGCATAATCCTGCAAGGAAGTGACTGCAGTCTTTTTAACCTAGTTTTGTGCCTGCGACTGTGAAATATAAGCCACTTTTTCAAGGCTTGTCTCTAGACCCCTACCGAGAACTTGATGAAAATTTCCAGAATCATGAATTACACTAGGACAAAGCCATTCACACAAAACTTAGACAAGAACTTGACCTAACAAGGCCTAGCCATGATATTCATTATGTCAAACAAATGGCGAACATGAAATCTACATGTCATGAATGCATATTTGAACATAGAGATCTGAAACTTATCTGAGAAACATCAAGAAGGTCTAATTACTTCTCACAATATCTCTAATAACATCTATTGGGTCATGAATTCATTAACCAATCGTTTACAAGTAAAAACATTTTAAGAGCCATAACTTGAATCTAACATAAATACATGCTTATAACCAACATATAACCAAGATAATAATAGTGATAGAATAACCATTAAAGCCACATAATAACAAGTATAATTACTCATGAGTTACAAGAGAAATGAGGTATTATCAATCATATGCAAAATCCAACTAACTTAGGGACTTCCATGTACCACTCGACTATAGATTGGGTTGAACCAAATCTCTCTTTCAGCTAATCACCCTCGTGTCATATTCCAAGAATGAATGTGGTATCTCATGGGACAAACCAATGCATAAAAAACCAAGGGAATCTAAAGGTTAAACAACCTCTACCCTCACAATACTATGATATCACCTAAATCGATCCCGATATCAAAAAATCAAACCCATCTTGTATGCCTAAGAATTTTTTCCTTTCTCCACTCACCTGTTGAGGGCTTCAAGGAGAAAACCATCTCCACCCCCATCCCCTGGGATTTTCTTGAGACCACCTCATCTGGATCCAAAACCTTCTGGCAATCCAAAGCTCAAATAAGAATAAATCCCATCACACCATGGCTATCTGGAAACAACAAGGTAAGGCTGAACCACTGTCAAACCAAACAAAACCCATGCCAATGACATCAAATGAACTGAATACACACATGCATATACCATGCATGCCAAAACTTGCTAGGAAATCATACATGCAACCTGTTACCTGCAAGTATTGTTGTTGAAGTTGCTTGATCCAACTCTTCCTTACTTGATCCTTGCTTTCCTTTGCTTTTCTTGTCCTTCGCTTTCTTTCTTGCTCGATTTCTCCCGTTGTGCTCTTCTCCTCTCTGAATCCAATTCCAAAACTCAATTGAAAAAAGGCAGACAAAAGCTGCGAATTGATCCTCTAATTCCTTTTTATTATTTAGGTCTCTAATTTCTTCATTTTTCCTCTATTTTCCTTCAATTTCCTCTTCACATGTAACCTATTATCTTTCACCTTATTTTTCTCTTTATTTCCTTTATTTTCATAAAAAAATTGCCAATAATGCCTTTTTTCCTTTCCAAATCCTTTGCCATTTCCTTTTCCAACTCCCCCTTAGCCATAATAAACAACAAGTGATGCCCTCTAGGATACTTTGCCCAGCATTCATCTTGGAATACATGTCCCATGACCTTGGTCTTATTTTTCCTTTATTAACTTTATTACATGAAATTTTAACCCAAGGTTGTTATAGATCCGCTCCCCTTAGGGGAACACCATTCTTGATGTTTTATGACACCTACAACTAGCAAGACTACTGAAAACCAAAACATACTTCCTATGGAGCTTTATAACTTAGCTCGATGTTGTATTTGCAATGAAAAACCTGCTCAAAAGTAAAACCATCATGACAACCATGATAATATGACAACAATACCACTTATTGGAGCTTTATAACACAACTCATTGCAATATTTACAATAAAAACCATACATAAATATGTACATATACCAAAAACTCATTTTCCTCCACCAAAAAATAATGAAGGATACATAGCCTGCATTTGATCAATCTTCTCCCATGTAGTTTCATCGGGCCCAAAGTACTTCTTACTCAAATGCTCGGCTCCAGAGCATGAGTTTTTTCCACTACAATATGCATTGAGGTTCCGACTTGAATTCTCCTTCTTGCTCCACCTACAATAAAGACCAATCAATAACATGATCAACATCTTTCACATGTCTTTTAAGCAATGAAACATGGAAAACATCATGGAATTTCACTTAGAGGCAGTGCAAGTCTATAGGCTGCTAGTCCAATCCTATTAAGGATCTCGAAAGGCCCGCAATACCGAGGTGCCAACTTGGCATATGACCCAATCCTCAATGAGATCTTCTTGGGCTTGATGCATAAGTACACATGCTCCCCAACCTGGAACTCCTTAAATGCCCTATGTTGATCTGCATAACTCTTATGTCTATCTTGTGTTTCCTTTGAATTCTTCTTTGTAACCTGGATTTCATGTTCCATCTCATTCAACACGTCTAGCCCAATCAGTACTATGTTCAGTAGATCACTCCAACTGATGGAAGTGTTACTATTCTTCCCATACAGTGCCTCAAACAGACTTCTCCTTAGTAACTCCTGATATCTATTGTTGTAATAAACTCCATGGGTGGAAGATACTCCTCCCACCTCCTCTGTTTATGCATAACATACATTCTCAACATGTCCTTCCAGTATCTTGTTGACCCTCTCTATCTTTCCATATGTCTATGGATGATAAGATGTACTGAAGGCCAAATATATACCCAAACTTCCACACAACTCCTTCCAAAACCTAGAAGTGAACTTAGCATCTCTATCTGACACAATTTTCTTCAAAACACCATGCAACCACACTATATCTCTAATGACGACTTGTGCTACCTCACTAGTTGAATAAGTAGACTTAACCATTATCAAGTGATCTACCTTGGTCAATCTTTCAACCATAACCATGATGGACTCATGCTGCTTCCATTTTCTCAGAAAACGTGTACTAAAATCCATGGAATTGACCTCCCATTTACACTTCAGAATCGAAATAGGTTGTAACAAACTAGCTAGGTGCTTACACTAAAATTTCACCTGTTGACAATCTAAGCATTTAACAACAAACTTTACCACTTCAATCTTCAATTTTTTCCAATCGTAGAAATTATTCATAATTGTCAATGTCTTATGATATCTTGGGTGATCTGAATATGACTTGACATGAAACTCCTTCAAGATAAGATTCTTGAGATCACTTCCATCCAAAAGATACATCATGTCCCTAAATCTCACCAACCCATCTTCCATGAGATGATAATCCACGTCATGTTCACTTGTGCCTACTATAACTTGTTCCTAAGCTGTTGATACCTGTCATCTTGCTATCCTGCCCGTAGGATCCGATCCTATAAATCTGTCCCATAAGAGCTCACAGTTGCAACATGGTTTAACTGCACTCTTCTGCTAAGAGCATCTGCAACCATGTTCTCATTTTATTTTTGTACTTGATCTCGAAGCCAAACTTACTGAGTGTATCCAACCACCTATCTTTCCTGACATTCATATTAGGTTGGTCAAATAAGTATCTCAATCTGTTGTGATCGCTCATCAAGATGAACCTCTTGCCAAGAAGATAATGCCTCCACATATTCAATGCATGGATGATCATTTCCAACTCAAGATCATGTGTCACATAGTTATGCTTGTGCTTATTTAGTTTCCTTGACTCGTAGCATACCATCTGTTCCTTCCACATCAGGACTCCACCAAGTCCTCTCTTGCAAGCATCTGTACACATCATGAAATCTTTATCAGGATATGCAATCTTGAGAACTAGATCATTTGTCAACAATCGCTTCAGCTGCTAAAAAATTGCTACATATTCCTCCATCCATTCATATTTCTTTCCTTTCCTCTACAATGATGTAATATGATAGGAAATTTGTGACAAATTCCTGATGAACCTCTTATAATAACATGTTATCCCCGTGAATGATTTGATCTCATCCACATTCATAGGAGTTTCCCATTCCATGATAGCTCTGATCTTTTCGGGGTCCACCGTTATTCCTTCCTTAGAAACAACATGCCCCAAGTAATGTATCTTTGTCTAGAAGAAATTGCATTTTCTAAGCTTGACATACAATTGATGCTCTCTTAGCAATATCAATATTATTCCTTAAGTTGGATGCATGCGGTAGTGTTATGCCTTGGTGTTATATGTGGAGGGGAAAGAGTTGTGCATGCAGGTCACTCTAAAGACACTTCATGCCTTCGTCTTCAAGTGATTGCTTATGCCTCAAATACAACCACCTCTTTGTACCACATTTAATATGAAGTTTGAATGCAAAGGTAGGCTATATTGAAATTAAAGGTAAATTATATTTTATGTTTTGGTATCTAGTGATCAATAGATTAACTTATAATTCCCCTTACCATGTCACATCTTCAATGAAGCTTAAAGTTAAGACAAGCTTATTTTTAAGTCTAACAAATAAGGAGAATAAAATTGTATATACAAAATGAATAATTGAGTCCCATTATAGTAACAAATCATTTAATAATTAAATAAATTTTAGTTTTTTCTTTATAATACATATCAATC
>APFE031003558.1:25976-39529 GCA_000404065.3 Pinus taeda | reverse complement strand
TTTCCAAAATTAAAAGTAGTTTGTAAAATGAATTTGATAGTGTTAAGATAGATATATTAAGGTAGCTCAAGAGAATGGAGGTGGTTGTAAGCTTAATATTTTCCTTGATAATAAAATACCTTACTTTTCCCTATGGATGTCTCCTTGACACATTGTTAGGGTTTTACCATGTAAACCTTATGTTGTTTTAGTATTTTTCTTTATATTGCACAAATATTTTCTTATATTTTATATTAATTCAAATTCTCAAATACCATCAAGTCATATCAGAGTACTAGTATGAGAAAAGGCTGAGTTTGTTTTTCTAGAGGAGGAGCAACTAAAACCCTAACTATCATCACATGAAGGAAGTCGTCAACATGAAGGAAATAACTGAGTAAAGATTGGATGCACAAGGAGTAATTGCACCAAGGTGAAGAATCCAAGTTTGGATAGAGATCTCAGTTAAAACTATTATGCATGATGCTATGCATGGAGTATATAGCTGAGTCCACAGGGAGTCGTTCGGGATAAGGTTGAACCAAGTTTCTCAGAGTTGCAATCTCATAGTGGACAAGAGAAACAGAGGAGTTGTAATCAACCTGAGTTTTTCTACAACTAGTCACAACAAAAATAGGTTTTGTTGGCACACATAAATATTTATGTAACCATAGCTACCAACCTCATTCAAGATCTTTGTGTAGATGAGTAATTCCATTAGTCTACGTGAGAGGGTCGGGGCCATCAAATAGAATTGGTTTGAGATCAAATTGAATTGCATGCAAAGAATCAAGCCAAGAAGCTCGAATTCAGAGCCATTGTGAAAAAAGAAAAAGATAGACTATGGAAGTGGTAAAGTACACACATTGTTGAAACTTTTTTCTTGCAGTTCTTTACATAGAGACTCGCAAAATACCAAATTTCCACTTATACTGTAGAGTTCTTTTATAGAACTCTAGAATGAATTTTTCTTTCAACCAAAGATAATCCTCTTCCTCCCACCTCCCCTTCTTCTTAATGAAAAGAAAAGTCTTTTAGGATGGTCAATATTGTCCATAATATCTTCAAGATTTAAACCCATATTTCATAATAGAATTGGAATAGATAATTTTCATTTTCCTACTTACACAAGCAAATAAGGTAAAAGGTAGATCTATTTTGGAAAAAGAAAAATATTGACTGTAGAAGTAGTAAAGCACATGCCCGCATAAACACACACACACACATTTTCTTCAATATGTGGAAGCATATATAATATTTTTTGTTTGTTGAAGGTTTGAAGTTTTATATTTCAAAGTAAATTTGTGGAGACCATAGTTTGCAATTTTTTATGAAGATGTATTTGCTCTTTTTAAATTCTAGGATTTTAAATTGACATATTAAAAAAAAATCGATTTGGAAGGAGAGTTTGTGTGTAGAGAACAATGGAAAAGATGATGAATGTTGAATTTGAGATAGAGAAATTTAAGAGTAAAAATAACTTTGAATTATGGAAACTTAAAATGTGATATTTGTTACTATAACAAAGGTTTCATAAAGTGTTAAATGGAAAGAAGAAGAAACTTGCAACCGATGAGGAGTGGGAAACCCTGGATGTTAGAGCCCTTAGAATAATTCAATTTTCTCTTACAGATGATGTTATGTTTAGCATTATTATAGAAGTAATAACAACATGTTTATTGAGTAGGATGGAGAGCCTTTATATGACAAAATCCTTGAGAAAAGAGGCAATTGTACAACCTAAAAATTAAAGAAGATACACAATTTGTAGATCATTTGAATGTTAAATCGATGGAGAAGATAAGTGAGTTACGTTTGATGAGCACCAGTATTGCAGCAAGAATGTTGCAACTCCTGGTGTTACCAACTTTACTTTATCAACCCGGGGTTCCTACAAACTTGGAGGTGAAAATGTTGTATACATAAGCAGATGCGATGGGTCTGCTCTTTGTCACTGCTACACTGGCGATAGACCAATATGGTTTCTCAAACCAGCCTTCTATTGATTCAAAAGAAGCTTGATTACCAATGAGGAAAACATAAATTTACACTAACTAAAATCTTGTCTACCGTAGTAAGGAAAAGCTGAGATTAAATGCTTAAACACACCATTCATCTAGCTACTTATAAGAGTATTTTCTTCAAAAGAACGCTAAGTTAACATGTGTGTAATCCTACTATACTAGGCATGCAATCTGAAGTAACCAAACGTTCTACGGCTGTGCATGTAAATAAACACAATAACCTTTTTTTCTTTTTGTATTTTTTGTGTGTCTGAAAATATGAATGCTAAATCCTCTTGGTAATGTGGCAGGTGGATTAGGGATGATGGTGAATGGTCAGATGGCTTGGGAGGCAATTAGGGGTCTTCTCCTATCTTCCTAGGTGCTTTTTCCACAATTCAGCCTCAAAACAGGCCACTACAGGTCGTCCTACAGGATGACTTAATGCCTCCTATAAGATGTCCTAATGCTCCTATAGGATCCCCAGTATTGCTACAGGATCCGACCGAGAGCAATAGGAGAGATTTGGAAGGTGGTGTAGGGATTAGGGAAGGTGAATGGTGGGAGAAATGAGTCAAGGGAGTGGCTAGGATTCCTTCAAAGCTCAAAACAAAATTTGTGAGATGGTTGGATTTGCTCAACAAAATTGGAGAAGTGTTCTTATGAAATGATGAATTTGGTGAGGGACTTAGTGGAAAAAGTGATAATCATGGATGGATGAGGTTAGGATGGGGTTATTGGTCATGAAATCCCCCTGCCCTGCTAAAACTCCTGCACTGCATCAATCACTGTCATCTATCCATAAATCATGTCAAACAAGAAAGATTCTCAATCAACTAAGAAAACAAATTTTCATTATCTAGTTGCCTATTTCATGCATGGAAAAACTTGCAAAATAATGTGAAACGCTATAAGATCTAATACAAGGCTGAAGACATCAGAAATGAAAATTGAATCCTATCCTTGAAAACTGATAAAATGCTGGCCTAAGTAGCAGAAAACCCTGAATTCCATAAGAAATTGGAATTCTGTCTTTTGGGGGCTGCATAGGAGTTCTTTCCTCAAACGATGGTCCTTGAAGGGATGATTGAGGCTAAAGATACCTACTATCAGATTTTTGATATTCCTTTATCTTCCTAAGCTACTGCTGAAGCAATGCACAAATGGAAGCAAACTAATCAAATCCACAACTGCTTGTAATGAAATAATGCTAAGAGCGATTCAACCATTAATCTATGAAATCAACTAAGCATATAAATACAAGAAGAGGAGCCTTTGCTGCTAGGGTTGGGACCTAACCCAAGAGCTTCAGCCCTCTGAGTCAACTCAGTGTTGGATCAAGGAAATGCTCATTCTCATTATCATATCAGAAAATTACATAACAATGCCTTCCACAAGTCTTGAACTCGAAAATACCTAGTGCTTTTACATCCAAAATACAAATCCTAATGAGGCTCTAGGCCTCTTTATTTATACAACTGAAGTCTCCAACGACTTCCCTAAATCTAGGGAGGCTGGGCTCCCAAACTTAAGATTAACTGGCTCTTTAACTGTCACTGGCTCGGCTGCCTTTTGATCTTCATGACTTGGCTACTTGCAACTCCGAGCTAGTATGATTTGATGGAGGAATATTCGAATGAGTGAGGATTAAATGAGGAGGATCTATCTCCTACAATCTCTCCTCCTTGTCTTATTCAAGTTTCTACCCTTAATTAGCCAAAATTGCCATGATTTGCTCTCAAAACCTGTAATCAATGCACATTAGTCCACTAGACATAACATCTCACTTTTACTCATCTCATTAAGCAAAATATAATCAAAATATGCAAGGAATTACGAGAAGAGTTGATTTAAATAAGCTTGGAGGTGTATCAAGGTCCATAAATTTACCCAATGATGAGGCTCATCAACATTGTTGTGTACATTTCCTGCATTGTGGGATCATTTAGTAACTTACATTAGCTTTAGTACAATTGATACTCTTGAATATGGCTATGTTGTTTGAGTGTTGTTGTTTGAGGAGGTGTGGAGGAAATATAGTATTCAAACTTCAACACCAAAAGCAACGGTGGCTAGAGGTTGGTCTAGAGAAAAAGGAGAAAATTTGAGAGCTACATCCATTTCAAAGTCAAAAGGAAAGAAGAGAAAAATAAATGTTGGTATTGTAAAAATTTAGGGCATATAAAAAAGGATTATTGAGAGAGGCAAGAATCTAAGGGATACTCCAAAAAGGAGACAAATTAGGTTGAATTAGGTTGAAGTATGATTGATGAAGATTTTTATATTTGTAATGTCTCTCAATGCTATGAAGAATTATTTTTTATGTAGTTTTTCTCATCACACGTGTCCACATAGAAATTAGTTTTCTTCATATCAAGTTGTTGATGATGGAATTGTTCTTATGGGGAATAATGTTTCTTGTAATACTGTTGGAGTTGGAAGCATCAAAATTAAAATGTTTGATGGTATTATAAATACATTAACATATATTAGACATGTGCACGAGTTAAAGAAGAATTTAATTTCTTTGGGGGCTTTGGATTTTGGAGGTTATAAGTTTACAAGTCAAGGTGGAGCATTGAAGGTGTCTAAGGGAGCTTTGGTGGTTACCAAGGATGAAAATACTAGAAACCTTTACAAGCTTGATGAAAGTACTCATATTAATGAAGAAACAATGGTATTTGAGGAGGTAATTGAACCCACTAATTTATGGCATCAACAATTGAATTATATGAGCGAGAAAGGGCTACAAGAACTTTAAATTGCAAATTACTTCCAAATTTAAAATATTTGAATTTGAATTTACGCAAACATTATATATTTGGAAAGAAATGTAAATAGAATTTTAAAGCACACCAGTATATTAATAAAAAATATTCTTCGTTATATCGATTTAAATGTTTGGGGGGCATTCTATACAGTTACGTTTAGAGGATTGTCATATTTTGTAACATTTATAGATTATTTTTCTGGAAAAGTCAGGACCTATGTCTTGAAAAGAAAAAATGATATATTTGGTACATTTAAACAATTTAGAGATATGGTAAAAAAATCGAATGTTTAACAACGAATGATGGAGGTGAGTTCACATCTTTATATTTCAAAAAATATTGCAAAGAATCTAATATCGCAAGACACAAAACCAATATATATACTCCCTAGAAAAATGGTGCACTGGAACACATGAACAAGAATATTCTAGAAAAAGAAAGGAGCATGCTCAATATTGCCAATTTGCAACAAGAGTTGTGTGTAGAAGCAATCATTACTTCTTGTTATATTGTAAATAGCTTACCATCCACTGTAATAGACTGTAAAGTACCTAAAGAGGTATGGACAAGTTATACCCACGATTATTCAAATTTAATTATTTTTGTTGTGAAGCTTATGCTCTTACTCCTAACAATTAGTGTTTTAATTTACAAACTAGATCAAATAAATGTGTTTTTGTTGGTTATGATGATGTAGGTAAGGGTTATAGAATCTTGGATCCTACTTCCCACAAAATAATCATTAGTAGAGATGTAATATTTGATGAATCCCATCTAATTAAATCAAATAGTGTAACAATTGATTTGAAACAAGAATAAGTATAGTTAAACCAAAAAATTCAATTGAAGACTCAACCATCTACAAAAACAAGCAAGCGAGAATAAGCTTTCGTTAATAAATAAGTCATAGATGCTGAAGATATTAAGGAAAATGTGGAAATTCCACAACCAACACTGAGAAGATCTATATGGAGAGATATCATCCTAAAAGGTATATCAATTTTATTTCATTTATGGCTTTGGCTATTGACGATGGGGAACCTTCTTGTTATCAAGAAGCAATAGATGATATCAATCATTCCAAGTGGAAGGTGGTGATGAAAAAATACATGGATGCTTTGGAGAAAACCAAAACTTGGGACATGGGAAAACTTCTTAAAAATAGAAAAGTTGTTGGGTCTAAGTGGGTCTACAAATTTAAGAAATATGGTAATGTTGAAAGGTATAAAACCAAAATGGTCACAAAGGGATACTCTTAAATGGAAGGTATATATTTCCATGAGTTATTTTCATCAGTTATTAAGCTTGTATATGTTCATATTTTGCTGGCGCTAGTTGGTTTTCTTAATTTGGAGTCAAAGCACTTAGATCGTGTCAATCATAGTCTGTATGTGAAAGTAATGCCACTCAAAAGTTGACCTTCTTGTTTTCACCACCATAATTCAAGAGGATGTCATGAAAACCCCCATTATTTATGGAAAAGGGGATAGCCACGTGATTATGATGAATAATAATCTAAAATATTCTATATTGTAAATATGGTTAAAAGTTGAGGTAGTTGAACCTAACTACTAGTAGGTTATCAGGTTATGTTATAACAAACCACTAGGAGGAAAAGGGTTTCCATTCTTTCGAGTGAATATGTTCCATAACTGATCAAACATAGCCAAGAGATATAGGAGATAGAGCACATAGAGAGGATTTGCGCATTGTAGTAGCCCACAGGCCACAAACCATACTTCTTTGTACTTGCATCCATATTTCCATTCAGAGAAAGAGAGCATAGCAACCTCACTTCCCTGCTAGTTTTTTATCCCGAAAGGGTTTCCCAGATCATATTGTGTATCAAATGTGTTTGTGATATTTTATTTCATCATTATTTATTTTCTGCATAAGTTTTAATTTGCATGCACACGCTATTAACAATAATCTACATATCTAGAAATCTAAAAGAAATAAAAGTGTAATAGTGTAGAATTTCATATTTTTGAATATAATTTTATTAAATCTGTTGTGATGAACTTTCCTATGGAATATCCACGACAGTTTATGGATCATATTGGTATCATAACAAGTTTCTTTAGGTATTTTTGTAGATATTTTCAGGGGATCTAGATCAACTAGGCCAAAAGTCATAAAACCCTATTCATGGTCGATGAATCTGTGAATGATCCTCGTGATCTTGCAGAGGAGAGGCTTTCATGCTTGGAACAAAAAATCATGAATATAAATTGTGATGTAAATATCCTCATTGCAGCCTTTAGCAATAAGTTTGGGATATTCAGAAGATGGGGGTTCTATTGCAGAGGACAAATCAAAATGGGGATTAGGAGATCAGAAATAAATAGAGAACCAATTGAAGAAAGGACCCAAAAAGGATAAACCTAGTTCAAGTGTCATGAATGAATCACAACACCTATTTAAAATGGAAGCGAAGGTTGATATCAATCCAGACCATGGCAAGATCAATTCTCTGAAGCTAAATCAATAGTTGCAACAATTGGAAGTGTATTTTAGTGTCCATAAAATTGAGGAAGAGCAAAAGATTTATTTTGTGCGACTGAAATTAGAGGGACATGCCCTAACTTGGTGGGAAATCCACACAAATACCCTAAGGTTGGAGAGAGAGCCTCTAGTGACTAAGTAGGAGGACTTCAAAACCCTCATTAAGTCACAATTTTACCCTATTGGTTTTGTAGAGGACTGGTGGATCCAATAGCACTACTTTAGGGAAAATTTAGGGAAAAGCATGTAGGAGTACACCATAAAGTTCAGAAAGATGTCCAGAATGTTGGGTATCTCCCCAAAGAACCAAGATGTACTACTCAAGTATTTGAAGGGTCTACATTTCCATTTGTGGGAGCAACTGATGTTTTTCAAGCCAGATCAGTGGACGAGGCTTGTGTATAAGCACAATACCTAGAGAAAAAAAACTTGAAGAAAGTGCAATCAAGTGGATAAAATTAGGAGAAACAAGGTGATTCTAAGGAGGGGAAGAAGAAGTAGAAGGGGGGAAAGATAAAAAGTTGACATCCATGACACATCATTGTAAAGATCCCAACAACCAATGAACCATTACAACATTGACGACCATATAGAGGAGAAGTGATGGAAGTTTCATTTAGAGATTAACCCAAAGAACAAAAAGAATGACAATAAGAAGAAGAATCTTAGGGCCACTGATTCAAGCAACCAAGTTGAAAGCAACTTAGACATGGATGAGAATATCATTTGTACATTAATGCAAAAGGAGGTGAATTTGAGTAGCCTTCAGCAATAGGAAGAGAAAGAAATGACCAAGCTCTTCCTTATAAAGATATAGGTCAAGAAGACCAAGATTGAGCCTATGTGACTCAGGATCGTAGGTGAATCTCATTGTAGCAGAGCTATTCAAGAAGTTGGGGTTGGAAGTTTGTGATCATCCAAGCCCATATCCATTGGGATGGGTAAATAAAGATGAAGAGTTGAAGGTATAAAAACAATTCAAAAATAGATTTTCCATTACTAGTGATTTTACTGATGAAGTATAAATGGATGTGGTTCCCCTTGATGTATGTGAAGTCATGTTTGGGAGTCCCCACATGTACACGTGAGATGCAATATTCATGCAGAGAGTCAATCTCTATAAGCTCGTCAAATATGGAAAATTGTTCACCATCAATGTGCACAAAAGAAAGTAAAAAAAATCATTGGTAAGTGCTAACCAAGCCAAGAAATTGATCAGTTCCAACAAGAAGTATGGTTTTTGTTTGTTTGTTTATGAGAAAATCAATTTATAAAAGAGTGAGTAAGAGGTAAGGAATCCCTAGAAGGGTGCACTAAGAAATAGAAACAACAACTAGAAGAGTTTCTATAGGCATATAAGGATGTGTTATAAGAGCCAAAAGGGTTACCACCTAAGAGGGAAGTGGAGCATGAGATTTAGCTATTGTTGGACTCGCCATTGCTAAACATTGGGTTATACAAGTAATTTGTTATATAAGTAGGTGAGGTGAAGAAACAGTTGCAACAACTACTAGAACAGGGTGCCAAAGAAGGATGTAAATTTTTGGATGCGTATATTTTAAAGGGCCTTGAACAAGATCACACTCAAGAATAGGTAACCCCTTCCCAAGATATATGATCTACTAGATCAGTTACAATAAGAAAAATACTTGAACAAGTTGGACTTAAAGTCTGGATATCACCAAATTTGAGTTAAAGAAGAAGATACATACAAGACAACCTTCAAAACCAAGCAAGGTTTTTATGAGTGGTGTGTCATGCCATTAGGCCTATGTAATGCATTAACTAAATTTATGATATTAATGAATGATGTACTGAACCCTTTTATATATTCATTTGTTATTGTATATTTGGATGATATACTGGTATACAATGCTACTTGGGAGGAACACATCTCACATTTTACGTAGGTGTTGGAGATATAGAAAAAGCACCAACTACTAGCAAACCTCAAGAAGTGTGAGTTTGCACAGTATTCTTTGGTGTATCTAGGGTATGTGACAGGTGGAGGAGAGCTAAAGATAGATCCTTCCAAGATGGAGATCATCATGAAATGGATTTTTCCTACTAATATTTTTGAGGTTAGGAGTTTCGTTTTGGAAGCATGACACCTGAGGAAATTCATAGCCTCTTTTTCAGTAGTAAAAACTTGACTCTATGCCATAACAACAAGTGGCAAGAGTTTTCAATGGTGAAAGGGTTAGCAAAGGGCATTTGAGGAGCCAAAGAAGAAGATAAATCAAGTACTAGTTCTTATATTACCAAACTTGCAACAACCCTTTGAAGTGGAGATAGATGTGAGTGGGCATGTTATGGAAGTGGTCTTGATGCAGGGAGGAAGTCCTATATGTTACCATTCCGAAGTATTTCATGGGGGAATTGCTTAATTACCCTACCTACGACAAGGAACTCTATGCCTTGATGCAAGTTGTGAAGAAGTGGAATCACTATATGATGGAGAACTTGAGACAATAATCCACACATATCACCAGCCACTATAGTACTTGCAAGCCCAGAGTAAGCTACAACAAACCAGACATTATGCAACAGTTTCATTTAGTGATTAAGTACAAGAAGGGAAGCACAAACAAGTTGGCTAACATGCTCTCATGGCCACCCACATCAAATATCACAACTTTGGGGACTCTTATGCACATGGAGCTAGTCACCCATGATGCATATAAAGAGGCATATTTAGAGGATGAGGAATTCATGAAGGTGTTTCAACAATTTCATATTCTAAGTCATGTGCACGATGGTGACAACATCGTTGACTACCATCTCCATATAGGTTGATCTGCATGTTGGATAAGCTAAGTGTTCCCAAAGGTGAGCCATTGCAGTTGATTAGAGAGGCTCACACCTCCAAGGTTGCAGGGAATTTTGGTGTAGGGAAGACCATGGCAAACTTGTAGAGGTATGTGTATTGGCCCAAGATGCAAGAGCGGGTAGCTAGCTTCATAAGAGGATGTATGATTTTTTGTATCAACAAGCCAAGCAACAAGAAACAATGCCTATATCATCCCGTACTTATACCCACTCGTCCATGGGAAAGAATTTCCATGGACTTTGTGGGAGGTTTACCAACAACCAGGAAGGGGCATTGTGAGTATGAAGTTTTTCTGCAAGTATACGAAAATCCCTTCACTTATATTGTTGGTATCATGAAGTCCTAACAACAAAGATGATTGTTAAGTATTCTTCAGATCTGCAATAAAAGGTTATAAATCTTGCAAAAATAAACTTGCAAATATGAAGGAATATATAGCAGCAAACAATAAGATTGAAAAACCCAATGAAATGAAGACAATTTTATCATTAATAATCAGAATTATAATACCTAGTGAGGAGAGATAATAGGCTTGGGTCTATAGATCCCCCTTGTGGGATGGGTCCTTCTTGACCTTGCGCTTTAACAATATTCATCTCTCTCTCAATATATGTGTGCAATGGGCAAAATATAACGATGGGTGCTTGAACTCAATTGAGAGCTCAAATGTTTCAGGACAATAATGGGGACGATGAAAATGGTCATGGTGAAGAATGAGGAGAAAACCCTCTATTTATAACAAAATATTGAGATAGATTGAGAATTAAAAAACAATAAATATTATTGAGTAAATCAAAATCTCGTTGTTGTGAATATTTTATTATATTTTTTGAGAGGGAAAAGATCTTCAAAATGGTCAAATATCTTTATTTAGAAAATGGTTAAAGTAATTAACAAATAAAAAATAATTTATTAATTACTTTATGAGGATTAAGTGATATATGAATTAGAAATAATTATTAAATAATGATTTAACAATTATCTTATGCGGAAAATAAGAGATAAAAATGGAATAATAAATAAAAAATGGTTTATTTAATTATTCTAAGGTGATTAAGTAAAAAATGATTAGAGATAATCATTAAATAATTATTTCTAGAGAATAATAAATAAATAATGATTTATTTAATTATTCTCATTGGATTTTAGATTTTAATGAGAAATAATTTAAGAAAATGGTTCAATAAATTATGTCCTAAGGTGAAAGTGAGTTTAATGTATAAAAACACATCCTACATGGTGTATTTCGATCAACCCAGTAAGATATGGCTAGGTGATCATTTTTTGGGTGATAACAAACATGACTACATATTCATAGTTGTTGATAGGTTCAACAAGATGTGTGTTCTGATGCCCTGTAAAAAGACCATCAGTGGGCAAGAAGCAACATAATTTTTCTTTGGAAAAGTTTGAGTGCACTTTGGGATACCAAGGAGAATCGTTTTAGATAGGGACACAAGATTTCTCAGTGCATTCTAGACTACATTGTGCGAGAATATAGATACAAAGTTGAAGAGATCTACAACATTGCATCCACACACAAATGGATAAATAGAAGTAATCAACTAGACTTCGGTGCATCTTTTGAGGGGATACAACCAAAAGCATCCAAAGACATGGGATGAAAATATGGTATATATATAACATTCTTAAACAGAGCAGTCCACACTTCTATAGGGAAGTCCCAATTTGAAACTTGTTTTAGATATTTGTTGCCTTCACCTTTGGTATTGCGTATGGGAAACAAGGAGGAATGAGGGAAGATCTTACAAGAGACGCCTTGAGGGATGAAAAATTTATAGAGAAGATTAGGTAGCTCCATATACAAGTACAAGAGACATTGCAAAAGTCACAAGATAAATGTAAGGCTAGGCATGATCAACATAGAACAAATAAATCATTCAAGGTGGGAGACAAAGTATGGCTACAATTGAATAAGGAAAGGCTATAGGGGTCTGGTAATAAAATTGAGGATCTAAGGTATGGTCCCTTCGAGATACTAGAAAAGGTCGGTGATAATTCCTATCAACTCAGTTTACCACCACATATGCACATTTACTCAATTGTGAATGTAGAGAATATGAAACTCTATGAGCCTTCCATGCTAAATTAGGAAGAGGAATGGGCACTACCTTTTGTGGAGGATTTGGCACCAGATGCTCAAGCATATTTGCCAGAAGATGTAGTTTTGCAGAAGACGTCCAAAACAAGACAAGGGTATCATGACCTTTGGTAGATTGGGTTGAAAGGACAACTTTTAGGCAAAGCTAAATGGAACGCCTGAGAGAAGGTGGAGGAAAAATTTCCTCACCTCATTTAGTAAAATATTTTGGGGACCAAAATCCTCCCAAAATAGGGAGGTGTGATCCAGATTGGACCATTATATTTTTTTTCATCCATCTCGATGCTTTTAGAGTGGGAAAAGTGGAGGAATCAACTCTCGAAACCATTTTTTACCGGTGAGACCTAGTTTGGCAAATTGGGGTCTAAAACCTTCCGAGAGCATTTTGAGGCATCAAATGACATTTTTTGGGGGGTAAAACTTTGTCTCTTTAGCATCACACCTATTTTTCCTATTCTACACACAGAGACCTTTCCAATGATGCAAGAATCACATCAATCAAAGTCAATATGCGAAATTTATGTCACTCAAAAGTTAGCCTTCTTGTTTTCACCACCATAATTCGATAGGATGCCACCTAGCCAAATTATTTATGGAAAAGGGGTTGGCCACATGATTATGATGAAGAAGACTCTAGAAGAGTCTATATTGTAACTTTGGTTAATATTTGAGCTAGTTAAACCTAACCACTAGTAACCTATTGAGATGTGTTATAACCAAACCACTAGGAGAAGAAAGGGTTCCATTCTTTTGAGTGCATTTGTTCCATAATTGAGAAAATATAGCCAAGAGGGATAGGAGATAGAGCACATGGAGAGGATTTGTGCATTTTAGTAGCCCACAGGTCACAAGTCATAAATTTTTATACTCGCATCCATATTTCCATTCAAAGAAAGAGAGTGGAGCAGGCTCACCTTCTAGCTGGTTTTTTCTCCCAAAAGAGTTTCCTAGATCACATATAGGGAAAATTTAGGGGCAAATTTTCACTAATTGGATATTTTTTGACATTTTCTGAAAAAAATCACCCATTTAGTTAAAATTTGCGTATTTTTACATATATATGATTAAATGGATGATTTTGTTTTCAAGGTGGTTCACGAACACTGAGTGACCCCTACATCCATGGGAAAATATAGGTAGATCAAGCCAAAGGGATCTACCCACCGACCAAACTAGCAAGACCTAACCCCAAGGTCGTCGAGGAGATTTGACCCTGTGACCTCTCGATAGGCGAGGCACTTAGTAACATGAACTTGATCAACTGAGCTTGTTGGAGAGGTAAATCCCCTCTACGGATAGAGGCGATCCCTACTAGCCCAAAGGGGGTCTAGCAACAATCAAAC
>APFE031003558.1:5231-17370 GCA_000404065.3 Pinus taeda | reverse complement strand
TGCACAAGCAAAGAGAGAACAAACACAAGCGTAAAATCTACTAACAACAACTATGTATCAGTCAAGAAAGATACAATTCACATTAATCATTCATAGGACAAATGGAAATGGAACCATAACAGTAGTCATCTATCTTTATTAATCAGAAAAATAGAGTAAGGTACAACCGAAGTCCTGACGCTGAGTCCTTCTCTAGAGGGTCCAGCCAGCATGTCTTCCAAGCATTCACCTTTGAAGTAGATCTCCCAAGTCAAAGAGGTCTCTCTCTCACATACAAGGCAACAAACTCATGACCTTCCTCAAGCTCAAAAGCAATCCTCACACAACACACCAAATGCCTACAAAGAGCAGCACTAATGCACCAAGAATTCCTCAATCAAAGTCTATATGTTCCAAACTAGCTACTCATGGGCAATGGAGGAGGCTTATAAAGGAGAAGGAGTCTCCATGAATAGGTAAAGGATGAGCTCTCGCCCAAGATAAGTGGATGATTAGTCGAACAAACATGTCAGAGAAAGGATGGTGACCTCAACAATGCTAACATCCAAATCTGGAGTCATCTGGAAGGTTGGATGTTAGAACAAACTCGCCTAAACAGGATCAGCGCGGGTGCAAAACTGGGTTGGCGCGCTGGCATCGCAGATAAATTATAGAAGAGGTCTGGTCAGCCCTCAATGATACAAGCGGAGGGTGCGCTGTCCGTGAAATTGGACCAGCGCGGAAAACACGTGTGCTTCCGCGCTGGCAGCGCAGCAGTTACATTATCCTCCACCAGTCAGCGCGGTTATTTTAGAAACAGACGCGATGATTCAATAAACTTAGGCAAAGAGGGTTTTTAGCCATTTCAGAGAGCATAAGTGAGGTGAATGTGGTTTTATGACACAGTAGGGAGACTGACATGATGGCAGTGACATTTTACTGTGTAACAGAGCTATCCCTTGGGGCTATGATTAAATGGGTTATATTCACCAAAAAAATACCAATTTTAATAGTAAATTACATGTTTTTTATTGAATATTCGTCTACATTCTATATGTATGACTTTTCAAACCATAATAGTCGCATATAATACTATAAATAGGAATAGTATTTGAATCCTTAAAAAAATCTTAATCATATCATGTGTCAAATGTGTTTGTAAGCTTTTATTTTGTCATTCTCTATTTTTTGCATGATTTTTAATTTGCATGCATGCACTATTAACAACCATCTACAGATCTAAAAATCTAAAAGAAATAAAATGTAATATTGTAGAATTTCAGATTTTTTAATATAATTTTATCAGATCTATTGTGACAAATTGTACAGTGTAAGATCCACGACAATTTACGGAAAAGGAAGTGAATATGACCATTTTGTTTACTTCAAAATTTTCAGTGGTATATTCATTATTGTGGTGTTACATGTTGACAATATGCTTGTTGCAAGTAAAAGAATGGAGAAGATCAATAGGTTTATGGGTTAGCTAGCTAGGACTTTTGATATGAAGGTTCTAGGAGAAACAAAACAAATCTTGGCCATTGAAATACAAAGAGACAAAAGAAATGGTAAGCTCAAGTTTTCACAATATAACTATGTTGAGAAAATACTTGTGAAATTTAGGATAAATAAGGTGAATGTGTAAATATCCCTTTTGCTTCACATTTTAAGTTTTCTTCAAGTTTATGTCCTAGTAGTGAGGAAGAAAAAGATTGAATGTCTTGTGTACCATATGCTAATGCAATAGGAATTTTGATGTAATCCATGACATGTAACCGACCAAATATGTCACATGTAGTAGGTATTTTTAGTACGTACAAGGCAAATCTAGGAAGAGAACATTGGAACACAGTGAAATGGGTGCTTCAGTATCTTAGAGGCACAAGTAATTATTGCATCACCTTTAATAATTGTTGTAATTCTATATCCAGTTATGTTGATTCAAATTTTACAGGTGATTTGGAAAAAAATAGGTCTACTCAAGGTTGTCTTTACTCTTTTAGGATGATCTATTAGTTGGATGTCATAGCTTTAAGAAATAGTTGCTTTATCCACTACAGGGGCATAAGCTATCATTGTCTCACATGCCTGCAAGGAGGCAATTTGGTTGAGGGATATTATGGGTGAGCTTAGAAGAATGCAGGACATTGCAACTATATTCTATGATAATTAAAGTGCTATTTGTTTGGTTACAAATCCAACTTATTGATGGAGGTCGAGTAGGTCTTAAAAAGGTCCACACTCAAGAAAACTATGCAAGCATGTTTACAAAACCAATATTGTTAGAGACACTATGATGGTGTTGGGCTTCTTTTGGCTTACAAAAAGGGTGGTGAGGATTTGGGAAAAGTATTGGGTAAATTATGTCAAGGTGGAAATTGTTAGAATGTGACAATAATTAATTAAAAGAAAATGTCGAATCCCAAATTTACTTAGGTAAATAGTTGGTGGTTTGTTTAATGGTTTCTGAAACTAATAGTAGTTTCTATAATGAATGTTTGCATTGTGGATGTCTCGTGACACACTCTTATCTTGTGCTTTATATTAATTCAAAATTTCAACAACAAGGTTCAAAATCATTACATCAAAGTTCATCATGTGAATTACCAAAATTGAATATGGTGAAATAACTCCCAATAATTCTTCCCAACCTCCCAAAATAAATCTAATTAACAAACATTATATATTTTTTTTATATTTTTTTAATTATTAGACCCACCCACTCAAATATATATAAATCAATTTGTTACTTAAACTTATAATCCCAAACATACGAACTAAGAAATAAAAATAATATAATATCCAGAAAATAATATAATATGGAAATTTAATATCCACAAAAGATTAATACAAAATTTACAACGGGGAAAGATCGATAATTAATTGTATTAATGTTATTGCAATCTTTCCTTCCTGCCACCATAGAGTATAAATAATATAATTTTTATTGCAAGCGTATATAAATGATATCAATTTTGTTGCATGCATTTAATTTCTATATGTCAATTTTGTTTCATGCAATCTTTCCTTCGTTCTAGAAGCCATGAGAATATATAAATATTTACACAGCCATGACCTGTTTCAAACATTTAGGATACAATAAGCTTGAATTTGACCTGCACTGCCATTTTATTGCCTGTTATTAAAAGAGAAATTTTGAAGGATGAGATTTGGTTAGATGGCCTAACTAATGATGTAGGGCGGCGCGACATATTCTACTTACAACACTGCACAAGAAATTTCCATAAAGGGTTCGCTACAGAACCCTTGAAAAAGACTGAATTGACACTTGGATACATAGGATCCACCTAAAACTTTGACACATACTACTGAGAAATGTTTGTGGCTCTGTGATGAAAACCATATGATACCAAACCCTGGAAAACACTATGGTGGCAGAGCAATTTCCTGGCAATGTGCTATCTTATAAAAGGAAAAGCTGCAACGATTACCTGCTACGCATGTAATCATACTATATAAATACTTGTTGTGCATGGTGTCTGAACATGCATAAATAGAAATTTCATACCTCTAGCTTGTGTCTTTTATAATCGTAACTGAAACAATTTTATTCATTCCATCCCATAGATGGCTGCACGAAGATTGAGAATGGGCATATCTCCTTGTTGCTCTAAAGAGGATGGTGGCCTCAATCGCGGGGCTTGGACTGCTCAGGAGGACATGATGTTGAGAGAATACATCAGTACTCATGGTTGCATTGGTTGCTGGAGATCTCTCTCCAGCAAAGCAGGTAATATAATGATTACACTATTCAATAATTCTCAGGTATTTGGCAATTGTAGAACAGAAATGTCCATGGCGGATAATTGTGTATATCAAAGTAGAATGTAGGTAAATGGGTTTGTGGTTGGAACTATCATATTTATTTGGATGGTAGATTTTGGGAATATTTTAGAATATACAATTTATTTAGAATTTAAATCAAAGTGTGATTTATTTCAGGTCTGAAACGCAGTGGAAAGAGTTGCAGACTGCGTTGGCTGAACTATCTTCGCCCAGATATTAGACGTGGAAACATTTCTTCAGATGAAGAAGAACTCGTAATTAGATTACATCGCCTCCTGGGTAACAGGTTTGTTGACAGGATCACCAGACTCGCTATTATTATTTTCTGTGACAAAGAAATTATAATTTATGTTTCGATAAGAAGTTAATTTTTATGTTTGTTTGCGTAGTTCAATTCTTAGTGGTAGTGGAAATAAATTTTTATCAAACCACAAGTTTTGGTTTAAATTTTGTACTAGTGAAAAATTTTGTACTAGTGGAAAATTAGAGATGATGAAAATGTAATCATAACAAACTTGTACTAGTGAAAAATTTTGTACTAGTGGAAAATTAGAGATGATGAAAATGTAATCATAACAAACTTAATTTATTTATTTTAGTTATTTTTATTTCGATAACAGTTTAACAAAATCAAATTCGTTACACAATGTCAATTAACTTAACTTGATATATTGTTATATGAATGTACAACAGGTGGTCACTGATAGCAGGAAGACTGCCTGGACGAACAGGCAATGAAATAAAAAATTACTGGAATACTCATCTGAACAAGAAGCTTTCAGTAATGATTAAATTTGATTCCAGAAGAAGATCACCTCCTTCGGGTGATGGGGATCATAGTATAGTCAAGTGTAAGGCTACCAAGGCTGCAATGATGCCAATGGTGAACAAGTGTTCTCATGACATTAGCAGCTTGAAAACCTCAAGTACTGTGGCTGAAATGGATTCCTCAAGATCGTTGTGGCCAATGGTTTTGGAAGATTCAGAGCCCATTATGCCATTTCCGTTATCTATAAAGACACAAGAGCTCAGTAGCATGGAAACAGTGCATAACTCTGCCTGCTCTAGTTTTCACACATCATTCGACCTGCCAGAATTCCCATCTTCTGAGCAATTTGCAGCTAAACATGCGGATGTTCATGCATTTTCTGATATTATTTCAGATTCAACTGGTGATTTCGATTTTCTCTCGTTGCCATTCGATTCTGCAATCGATATGAAAGTGGGAGGGTTCTGGACTTGCAGCTTGCCTGCACAAACTGAAGAAATAGACGAGGTCTTCTGGCGCAATGACAGACAGATTGAGTTGCGATAATATTTGAAAGCGAAAACAAAAGTTCTTTGGCACAGGCAAGTGGCCCCTACAAAGTTCTGTAATGGCATTTTATTTGTAAAACTTTAATGCATAATTGACACACATCTCCTTGGACTGCATTATCTTTGTCTACCTTAATAAACAAAGATGAATATGATGCAAAAGTAGAGGATGAAAAGAAAAATGATGAATACAAAAATAATTTTACTTTATTATTAATATTACAATTTAAATGGGTGGTTTAATAGTCAACAACATGTCTTCTGTTTTTTGTTTTTTTTTTTTTAAGTTATTGGTCCAAATTTTCAGGGTAGAGTATTTAGATTTCAATAGACTTTTGTAAATAAGTATGTTTCTTGTACCACAAATAAGAGATTTGGTATACCAATTTATTGGATAGAGACAAAAGAATGTACCATAAAACAAATAAGAGATTTGGTATACCAATTTATTGGACAAACAAAAGAATGCCATATACTAAATAGATTAATATTAACTAGCATAGATTTATCTTAAATATTATATATATAAAAGATTTTGTCAATTTGGGTTATCTTTGGTGGTTGGATTTAATGGTTGTTATCTTCTTCACTAGTGACATGATGAGCTATAATGATTTTGATAAGTTAAAAAGTTAGAAGGTTAACAAATATTATGAAATTGACATGTAATGTTTGATAAGTTAAAAGGTTAGAAGGTTAACAAAAATTATGAAATTGACATGTAATGTGGCTGTAGATATGAGTTTTTAAAAGAAAGTGTTTTTCATGTTCAACTTTCTTAGTATCACAAAAATGACATGTTCTTTAGAATCATGATATTTTAAGAATTGTCTAAAACCCTATTTCATTAGAGAATTCATTTTCATTCTAGCAATGTTGATGTTCTTCTTTATACTTTTGATTTTCCAGATTAGAGTCATTCCCTTCCCTATATTATATTTATTTTATTTTATATTTTAATTATTTGTTACATCATGATTTATTCTTAAATTTAAATGTAAAAATATTTTCAATATTTATCAAATATTCTACAAAGCATTCTCTTCCTCATTTCCCCCTTGATATAGACAAAACTTGAAATGTTTATGTCAACCTTGCTTGAGCTCTAGGTGCTTTTGGCTAGAGTTTAATGAAATCTTAGGAAGTCTCATCTTTTGTGTTGTTTAACTTGTTCTTCTGTATTAGGTACCTAGTTATAGTCATGCTCTCAATGGTGGGAAAACTCACTTTTATTAGGATGATAGGGTATAGTGTATTTCCTTTGATATTAAGATTATAAGTTATAAAATGATTCTAGATTTGCTCGATATTTCTCCACGATTCTCTAGAGCTGTTGCAGCCACAAAAATTTTAAATATATAAATTACTAAAAGTGACCAGAGTTACAAAGAGGAGTTTTTTTTAATCCCATAGCCAAAGTTCCACTAATTTATAATTGTTTTTCAAGGCCAAAATAAAAATAATATTTTCACCTTCATTTATACTATTATGAATGTTATTGTTCCAATTAAACTTGTGTTGTAGATCAACTTTGAAATATTTGTATGAAGTCACTTACTTCAAGCTATGGTTATCATACATGAAATTATTGTAAGTGATCCTTTTGGATTTGATTATCATTCTCTTTGCCTTATCATTGTTAACAATCATGCCCATACAAGAGCAAAACTATTTCTCAATTCTTAGTTGCTTATTAAGATCATAGGGACACCTTACCATAAGAACAAGATTATCAACATAAAGAAAAATGATAAGAAAGTTGAAAAGTGTCTTTTTATTGGATATAAAGATGGTCTAAAAGGTTATAAGTTGTGGAACTTAGAAACTAAAAAGGTAGTGTATAGTCAAGATGTAGTATTTAGAGAAGTCAAAGATGCATCAAACAAGAAGTCTTACCAAGGGAGAAAGAACCAATGAAGATAGAATTTGAATTGAAAGATGATGAATGAGTCTCTATAAAAGAACACGAATCAGAAGAAGAAGAACCACACAATCTGGCACTGAGGAGATCGATTCGAGAAAGGAGGTATCTAGAAATGTATAATCCACCTTATTTCCATTCAAATTTTGCTTAGTTTATTACTAATGATGATACTAGAATTGTTAGAGAGGCAGTGGATTCAGAGGATGGACAACTATGTGTTATCGGGAAATCTAGTGTCTATGCAGAGCTGCTAGTCCCACTAAGACGGGTAGCTATCTTAGAAACAAACAGATTAAAGTTACTTTCGTTTTCCTTTACGAGAAGTAGATAGGAGAGGAGCAAAGAATACCAACCTCAATCTTTCGCTTGGTTCCCCGCTTGTTCCTTCTCCCCTCTGATGGATCTTTGCCGCTCCTTCCTTGATTACTCCGCTTCAAAGAGTACTTGTAAAGTCAAGGCAACATAATACCTTCAAAGTGCAGAGATCTACAATCATAAACAATATAGGACCAGATATATATTGATCACACAAATGCATATATTATCAAACATACAAGAATGTGGAGGAAAACTTGAATAACTTTATTGATATAAAGATTAGAAGAGAGGATTACAACCCATTGATTTGACCCAGCGTCATCCTCCCAGCATGAAAGCCCTTCTTCACCTTATGAAAAGCTTAGATCACCCAACATTATGATGTTCCACCAGGAAACCAACAACACTTCCTTACAAGATGAAAAATTCCAGCTTCTTGATCTCTGGGATGAGGGATCCATATATAGATGATTGCAGGGGGGTGAGTCAGCTTCTGGGATTTTGATTAGTGTCCTCTCTCTGATAGTTCTTGATTCCACTTAGAGATTCATGATCTCTTACTCATCCCTGGGCAAATTCAGAGAGGCAAGTGTCACAGGAGAAGTTTCTGGAAGATTCCATGATCATCCAGCTCGCAAACTGTCTCTGCCATTTGTCTACTCTCGCCCATCGCACCCTACAGAAGGGATTTTTAGTATGCATTGCACTTTTTGCATGTGGTAGGTGAGATGCATCGCACCCTTTGCACTGAGCAGTCTGTATGGTCCAGTTTTGATCAGTTCTGAGCAGTTTCTGTGGAGAACTTCTGGGAGATGATGTAATCAGCTCACCTTGTTCCTTTAGGGTATGAAACAACACTTTTAGGGACTCAGAAGCCCTTGGTTTATGGACATATATGATTGGGTTTGTAGTGCCCAAATATGTCTATAACAGTTGCCCCCTAAAGCATGAGGTCAAAAATCTTTTGATGTCAGGCGAAATGCTTTATCATGAGGATCCAAGGTTTTTCGAACAGGAAAGTGACCTGTAATAAGATACAATACAACACATTATCTTCATAACATTTTCATGATCTAGCTGAGGTAGGCATTCCCATGCTGAGCTTTATAAATTCATTTTCATGTACATAGGACAGACAACTGTCTGTGTGGCAGACTAATGATTCTGGTAGAGCCATCATCCAAGTTTGATTCAGATGATCAACTGCGCAGCAATGATGTACATTTGATGTCTTTATTTTCCTGAATATATCACAGCCCGGATGGATGAAACTAGATCCGGGGTCTTCAAACTCGTCCAATCTTCGCCCGAAGTACAAGTCGATCCATGTGAAAAATGTTCTGGAGTCGAACATGGAAAGACATCGCCTGATTACCAGCCAATGATGTAAGATGTTAACAGGCACGAGAGGAATCACCGATAATGATAAGGTACTACAGTACAATTCGCGTGGTGTGAAAATGGGACTTGGCATCGAACACCACGCAAAATATTTCAGTCGAAGGTCATTGATGTAAACCTGTCGTCGGAAGTGAGAAACTTGCCATTGAGGCATGCAAGCTTCAAAGTACTGAAAGGGTTATTCCTAGGTTGACTTCTTGGATAATGAGCTGTCATCAACAAGAAGTAACCCGTCGTAGGAGGGCCTTAATGAATCCCACATCTACGACATGGAATGGAGCAAATGATTTTGTTGAGGTGAAAACGATATGATGATATAGGGTTCAGGGTGGCGGTCATGAAAGAATGAAGGGTGAAGGTATTGCAGCGGATGAAATACAAGCTGGGTTGGTGAATTCTCTGATCGACATCTCTTGAACATATCAGTGACACTAAAATGGATTGGTAGTGTTAACCCCAAAAATGGATGGTACGGTGGACCAATGGTAATATGACCGGTAAATGGAATAACCCAACCCGACTCAATCATGGTGATGGAGTGAAAGTGTCATGTTCAAGAGCGACTTGCTACTAATAAAGTTTCTTAAGTTTCCTTCCCATATTTTTCCCCATCATTGCTGACCATACCCTTTATTTTTGTCAAGCTTAGGAGGATAACATATGCTTGTTCTATAATTTTCCCTTCAGGCAAACCCGTCGCTATGTTTTAACAAGCCTAGCGACAGTGAAACTCGTTCTTGTCTACATGGACAAGTTTGTCGCTATTGGTTTTAATGATTTTAACGACAAAGATAACTCGGTCCTTTTTCAATTTTAAAGAGTCTGAAAAGGGACGGAAATGAAACTCTAGTAATCCTTTTTCATCATATAATCCCTTAAGTCTGAAAAAGTATAAAATAATACAAAAGGGATGAATTTTCGATAGTTTTAACGAGCCGAATATGACAAGCGCTCGATCTTTTTGTGTAATGATCCCTCCGGTCCAAAAACATTAAAATCTAGAGGAGGGATAGGACTTCCGATCATTTTAACGAGCTGGAGAGGCCAATTTCTTGGCAATCTTTTCATATTTTACGAGTCAGATGAAAATAGCTTAAAGGAGACTCGTTTTTTGAGGAACAAGTGATATTTTCGAGTAGCAGCTAGTTCCAGGTAAGGTTTGGAACTTTCCAATTACAGCAGGGTTAAGAGGATGGCTAACAGAATCACTCATCGCAGTTGTTCCTCAAAAGGGGTAAACAATCAAATGGAGGCATATGATCGGCTAAAAAAGAGTGGAGGTGATGGTAAGAACACGACCAAGGCTCAAAAGCTGATAATTATGCGATCGCAATGGTTATTTACTAGAGGTGGGTTCATTTTTTAATGAGCTTAAACTTTGGTAGAACATATGCTCATTGCTAGGTTTATTTTTTAACGAGCTTGAACTTCGCGTAAAACTGCTCGTGGCCTAGTTCATTTTTTAATGAGCTTGAAACATGCGACAACATATGCTCAGATTCGGTTTCATGTTTACACGATCTTGAAATGAAAAACTATGCTTGTTATAAGTTTGCATGCCCCCAACATAATGAAGCAAATCGAGGTGCATGCTCCCCAAGCTTCATTACATTCAACGAGGTGGATGGAATGAAGGTTCCCTTTTGAGATTTTTGAAAGACTCGACTTGGAAAGGGAGTTGTTTCATTTTTTAATGAGGTTGACACAGTAAAAGAACTATCCTCATGGCGACCTTTGATCACAACTCATAAGGGGTCATGAAGGAAAGATCTGGTTCCAATGCCCCCAGTACATAATGTACAACATCACTTAATTGATCGTCAGATGATGTAGCTATGGTAGGGCTTGGAGGCAATACCTCGCGATGATCCACACTATCAAAATGTTCAGAGTTCTTCTTCATCTTTGTTGATGTAGAAGATATCATGTGACAAGTTTCCACTGTGACTACTTTTGCCAGATTACTCGGAGGCGGAAGGGTGAAAGTCCCCATTAAGGAAGGGTATTTTAGGAGACCTACTCCGATATTTTGAAGTGATTGAGAGCTTCCATGGATCAATGGAATGCTTCCGGTAACTTGAGAACTGTTGGGGAGAAAGGTTTGTTGATCAACGATTGTAATTCCTCCTTGAAAGGGAAATGTAATCTTTCTAAAGTAAGTTGACACAACAACAACCATAGCATAAATCTAGGGCATTCCCAGTAGGATATTGTAATCGAGGTTTCCATCGATAACTTTGACGTCAATTTCTACTGTCTTTCCCCCCAGTTCAATTTGCAAGTTACTTAATATCCTATACGGCGTCTATGTTCTTCCATCGAACGTTTTTAACGTTGTTGATGATCGCGATAAGGGTAGTGAGCCTAAAGTTTTCCAGCAACTCATTGGCATAATACATGTAGATGACCCCTCATCAATAATTATTCGATGAATAGTTTTGTTGAAGGATTTCACTTGAATAAGGAAAGCGAGCTGAGCTGGTAACTGCGGGTCATATCCTTTATGATTAAAGGCCACAAGATTGGAATCCGCTGGGTCAATCCCACCTATTGCTGATAATAGAGCCTACTTCTGGGAGGGGAAATTTTTTAGTACCTCAAGTGTCGACATAGCGGACAGCGATTGGGCTAGGTCCTCTACTATATTATAATTCTATGCTGCTCTGGCATGAGGATTAAATGTCGATTTGTGTACTACTCCCTTTTGCAGCTTTATCGTTAGCTCAGGAATGATGGGTGGCACAACTTCGGTCGAAGTTGTTGTCGAACTACTAGGTTGATCATTAGCCTTGTTGTTCGACAATTGGGGATTCCCGTAATCTTTATTCCTTGTCGATATCAAAGCATCATTTTGCTATTTTGAAATGGACAACATAAGCGCTTGGGATGGGGAAGCACGATCACTAGCAACCAGGTTTATTTCTGGGCTCGGAAACAGATTAGTCAACACCGCTAGGGTATTCGAAGTTTTTAAAAATTTCATAACCTTAGCTTTATGTGGACAATATTTCGTGAAATGCTCATCGTCGCATATGTAACACGGATAATGAGGTTTCTTTTGCCCAGTAGGGTTTTCAAAAGATTTTTCAGGAGGTGAATTTTCCTGTTTCTTCCTATTATTTTTCCTTTTCTTCTTGCCCCCTGGTTGCTTTGGATTTTTGCCCTTGTCGGTCGACACGGCATTGTGTAAGGACTCTGGACACCACATATCTCCACAATGGTATGATATTGTCCACTTTGGGCCTATGCCCTCATGGATTTGCTTTTGGACTTACCCCAAAAGGCCTCATACCAATGGAGATATTTGTCCATCCTTATATACCCATGATCCTCCCCACTTCTAGTCAATGTGGGACTTTGATCGTATATCCAACAATCCTTCCCTCGAACAAA